>FIZR01023291.1:0-23354 GCA_900060175.1 Ferrisia virgata | reverse complement strand
TGGCCTGGAATGACATCAGTGGACTTATTTTATGAAGGATTGATTTTATGATTTTATGAGTAGTACTAGGGCAGACCTAGGACACCAGGACAATTCATTAAAAATATTACCTAAATCACTACTAAAATCACAATTCTAAAATTTTCATAAATTTCTAAAAAGAAATATCCTTTATTAATCCACCAAAGAGCACAAATTTTCAGTTTTTTCCTATTATTTTATAAGGGCACAAGCGTTCAGCCAAGATAATAACTTTTAAAAATAAATATCTACCGTTTACAACAGCAAATGCTAGATTAAGACTGTATGAAAAATTGGATGAATTAGCTGAGGCTGTGATTTATTGTGATACAGATTCTATAGTTTATTTTGATGATGGAAACAATACAATCAAGACTGGTGATATATGCTTGGAGAATGGGCAGATGAACTCAAAAAGGATGAATTTATAAAGTTGTGGGCATCAACAGGTCCTAAAAGTTATTATTATGAAACAAATATGAGTAAGAATGTAACTAAAACAAAAAGGAAAATTTAGTGAAACTAAATGGAAATACAATGATAAGAATAATAAAAAATGAAGTTTCTGAAATGTTTTGTAGCTCATCCGAAGGAGGTAACAAAGAAAGCATTGATCTGGAATATAATCAAATAACTAGAGATACAAACACTAAAAATTTAATTAATAAAAGTGTCACTAAGAAATTTCAATTTGAATATGATAAAAGAATAATCTTACCTAATTATGATACTATACCATATGGATACTGATGTAATTTTTCTTCATACTTGTCAGATTAAGTTAACTATAATAGTTGAATTTCCTAAAATGGAAAACTAGGTATAACCGATGTTGAGGATTCCAAATTCAATTATATGGTCTGAACAATAATGATTATGAAAGTCATCTTCTACTTTTATGTCTATCTAAATGTTGAGAAAAATTAGAGATTTGACATCCGTGGACTTATTTTATAGAGGATTGATTTTATGATTTTAAGTTGAAATGTTACGGAAAATCGGAGATATTTGAAGTTATTTGTCAAAACAGTGAACCATGATCTTAAATCGATTTTAAGTGGGGCATTATCGAGCATTCGGATAGTAGTTTCCCTTGCTTTTTACCCTATCTACCGGTAACTCATCGCATACCTGGCCGGATTTTTTATCCCTCAGCTCGTGTCTTCGCTTGACTTTTGTTGTATTTTTTTGAAATTTTTGTGCCTTTCTTTTCATATTTAGTGTTCATTTTCTGGTTACGTTCTTACCTGTATGATTTTAACATTTTGCACGCGTGTTGATGGAAATTCAATGGAAATTTTTTTTCGCCAAGTAGGTAAGGTACCTACACCTGTTGAACGTGTAATCATTCTGTTCAAACAAAAGACTTGATTTTTTAACATATGGCGTATTGGCAAGATGGTAGAGAAGCGTAAAATTTTTCAATATCGTGCAGTACTTTCTTTACATTTCAATAAAAACGCAGACTTGGATCAATATTTACTTGAGATATGTACGTCAGTGTGAAATTTTTCGTTTATGTGAAACCTGTACACGATCGACTTGAAATTGTACAAAAGCTCTTTACTTGTGTTTTACTTGTTCGCAGTGAACATCGTATTCAAATCGTTTCCATGTTCGATAAGAAAATAATCATATTTAATATTTTGATGTTAGGTGAGTGATGTCGATGAAATGATGCGTTACTCGATTGTTTTTTAATTCGATATGTTCATGGCGTTATGGGTTCGTCTGAATGAGAAACATTGAATTTTTATTATTATTTTTTTTCGTGTCTTCACTCACACTCGTTTTTTACTTGTACTAGGGGTTTGTGTGGTCGTGATCAAAGCAAGTTTAGATGATAATCAAGGTAATATATTGAATTTGTTAGTATGAATTGCTGATGATGTTTCAAACTAGTATAGTTCGGACTTGGGAATTTTACAAAAATATTGTTGGGTCTCGAATTACATTTTCGACAATTTTTTCGTTTCAAATATCACTATTCGGACATTTCGAACAGAATTCTCGTTTGGAATTGTCTACAATTTGTTATGCAATTCAATATTAATTTCTATGTGTTTTTAGCTGTTGAGGACACTCTTACTGATTTGATAGATGGCGATAACGGTAGGTGAAGTAAATAATTTTTCATCTTATTGCTGTTACATTCAGGTACAAAACAACCATTTTGAGCAGAAATGTTGTATTGTCGAAAATTTGTATACTTGAAATATCCTGCTCATAATTCAATGCCATATCCATTTATTTGATCGTGGTATAAAATTTAAAAAAAAAGTATCAGTTTTATTTATTTTTTAAATTGAATTTTATAATTTTCTTCGGGGGCAAGAACACCTAGCCTATACTAAAGGATTAGTCGGCCAGTTTTTATAAATTTTTCTATAATATTAAATTTTAGTATGAACCAAAACTTTTATTAAACGTGTTCATAGTATTTTTTCATGAAATTCGATTTTTATTTGTATTTTTACAGATGAGGTGGAAAGTCTCGATGGTTTGGACGTTGATTTCGACAATTTAGATATAGGAGGTATGAATTAAGCTTCATAAAATTTTTTTCTAGTATTGATTTGAAAATATCGATAATATTGTTAATGCATAATTTCGTCGTGAAAAAGGACAATATTTCCAACTTCGATTAAATATAATATTGGCAGCACTGCTATGCAAAACCAGGCAACTATTTCAGCCCAAATCTACATTTCTGAAATTGAAAAAAAGTTTGGGCTGCGTATTTGACATAATAGATATTTTAATAGAATTTTTTCAAATGAATTTTCGATCAATTTTTAACGATTTTTTTCCATATTTTAGGTCTACTTTCATCCATTTTTCAACATTTTTTACCGTAAATTTTGGTATTTTTTGTACTTTTTACCCATTTTTATTAAACTTTTACCCGATTTTCAATGATTTATCAGCTTTTTTTTTCACGATTTAGGTCAATTTTCACCCATTTTTCAACATTTTGACATGAATATGTCTTTGGGGTGGGGGTAATTCTGCGAAAGCGTGACGTTTTTTATTTTTGGACTTCATGTTAAAATACTAAAATGGATATGTCTGGAGGGTGAGAAAATCTGATAAAACTTACGATGAAAGGTGAATATGGCTGGTTTTTGGACTTTATGTTAAAATGTCTTAGTTGAATATTTAAAAATTGAAAATATAAAAAAAATTGTGACGTTTTTGATGTAAAGTTGTATGAATGTTCTTCACAAAAATTTTTAAATTAATTTAAACAATGAAAAAATTAATCAGATTTGCATTCAACTTTGAATTTTGATATTGATGTCCAATTAAAAAATGGAAATAATTAAAAAATTTGAAAAATAAAAAGTTTTGACGACTTTTACATTTAATGTTGAAAACAATGAAAAAATAGAAAAATTGAAAATTTTAGAATAAAAATGTTTGATTTTTGAAGATTTTTGGAAAATGGGTTTGTTCAAATTTCTGCACATTTTACCAACTTCTATTAAATTTTTATCGAATTTTCATTGATTTATCATCTATTTTTTTTAACGATTCAGGTCAATTTTTACTCATTTTTCAACATTCTTTCGTGAGTTTCGTTCAAATAACTGTACATTTTACCACCTTTTATTAAATTTTTACCCAATTTTTGTTAATTTATCAAAGATTTTTCAATAATTTAGGATAGTTTTTACTAATTTTTCAACTTTTATTTATGATTTTTTTTTTTCAATTTTCTGCATTTTTTACTGATTTTTTTTCCTCCAAATTTTTACCCCATTTTCGATGATTTTCAACGATTTTTTTTTCCATTTTAAAGCCAATTTTCATCCATCTTTTAACATTTTTTTCGTGAGTTGTGATAATTTTTCACACTTTTTACTCTCATTTTGATCGCATTTTTACTCAACTTTCGATGATTCATCAAGGAATTTTTTCATGATGTAGGTCAATTTTTATCCACTTGCAACTGTTTCCCTTGTTTTTTGATGAATTTTCAGCATATTTAATCAACTTCTATTAAATTTTTACTCAATTTTCGATAATTTGCAACAATTTTTTTAATGATTAAAAAATCGCAAAAATTGTTCGTTTTTGAACCATTTGATCGAAAATTACATTTAAAAATCAACTTGCCAAGCCAATTATTAGGATGAGGGATTGTGAGGGGCAAGGTTGTGCTTTTTGGACCTTGCCAAAAGATGGTTTCTCGTATGACTCCGCCTTAATTCGAACAGCAGACCCTGGATTTGGCTTGTAGATATAATAAGGATCTTCGAGATGTGTCAGGGGTGGTGGCGAGGAAAAGAGGGTGTTGATTCTTCAGCGGCATTGCACTCTCACAGTTTCAAAACAATAGCTTGTTTGAGTAGTTTTTGTCGTTTTTTGAGTCTCCTCATACATATCTCCCCTCCAATGTGAGTAAACAAGTAAACCTTCTCAACTGATTGATTCCGATTTGAACGAAACCTAGCTAGTTTGAAAGAACGTGTCGAAAAAACCCCTGAACTAAATTTTCACTTGTTGAAGTTCATTTTTGGTATTTTGGGGAATTTTTGATAAGAGTATTTCCTAATCAGAGTAAAAACGTCCCTTGGGCCGAAATGTTACCCATGGTCTGAACATATCTTAGAAAATTTTTCAACCTCAACACTAACCCCTTCCGGAATTATCGTCCCCCCTCAAATGTCGAAATTTCAATACGCGATATACCTGGAAAGGGAAGGTGAAAAATCCTAAAATGTTCACTAATTATCCATTTTAAACTTTTTAATTCACATTTTCCCAATTTTTTTTCATGTTGAAATTAAAAAAAAAAAATTTTATTTTGGGAGGAGTTATTTGCTAGAAATTTTTTTACCATCTTCGTTGGGTGGTCATCTATCGCATATATTTTTTGGGGGTTCTAAAATTCCATGCAACGTGCTCTAAATAAATCAAAACCTAAAAAAAAACCACGTTTTCCACTACTTTTTAAAAATATTAATAAAGGAGGTATCCCTACTTAAAGAAAAATTTCGAGTCAAAACATGAATGAATTGAAGGTACATATTGAAAGAACTCCATTTCCGAAATTTCATGTCTTGAAGCGCATTTCTCGAATTTTGGCGAATTTTTCAAATTTTGAAATTATCATCTTGTAAATCATGAAAATTTGATCTGATCAACGATAAAAGCTGAAATTTGGTACATACCCAACTTTCGACCTCCCAAATCGATTAAAAGCGATTTCGAAACGTTTCGTAGGAAATTTTGGACATTTCCAGTGCTGGAGAAAAGTTTATAAAAATAGTACATATGATCACCAGTATCTAAAATCTCGAAGTACCCATATTGATGACCTATTTGATCAATTAAAGCACAATTTTCTGAAATTCGTACCTTTTCAGTTGAAATCCGTATTTCATTGCAGACAATTTTCCTCCAGAAACTTTTAAAATATACACAAATCTCACGTATCGAGGTAGGAAGCGTACAAGTCAGTGAATATTTTCGGCATCCTAAATCGATTGGAAGTTGTTTTCAGACATGAAAATTTTCAAAAAATTCTATTCGTAGTATTCGGCGAAATGTATAATCCGTAAAAATTTCATAATTTTTTATTCTCCCTTTTCGGAGATGTCGCGTGTTATAATTTCGACATTTAGGGGTGATAATTCCGCAAGGAGTGGTGTAGAGGGTCAACAATTTTTTTAGGATATTTTTATACCATAAGTAACATTTTATTTCAATTATGACTGGTTTTGGGTCAAGGATCGTTTTTGACCCTTATTAGGGAAGGCTCATTGAGGAATAGGCTTCGATTGGCGGCGAATTTGATTTTCTAGAGTGAGGATGACCTTGTGTCAAAATTCAGTTGTGCTCAGATTTGTAGAAAGGGTTGGTGAGGAGCTAAAATCGCGAAAATTGTTCCTTTTTGAGCTAATCTATAAACACTTCGAAGTGGTATAATGTATTCAAAAATCAACCTCCTTGGTAAATTAGGAGATGACGTATGGGGAGTTCTTCCCTTTTGGTCTTTGAAAAAGTGCTACTACTCCCCTATCTGCCCTCCAAATTGAGCTAGGAAGTTGAAATTAGGTATGCAGACTTGGTATAGGTCCTAAATGTGACTTTTTGAGATAACCACGTTATAGTCTCATTTCGAAGCCCTATGATGTTGCGATGCTTTCGGGTTTTATGATTATTATAATTTTTTTTTTTTTCTTTTAAAATTACATCCTAACTTATTTCTATCCATTGAACGATGTTAATAGATGTGGCCAGTGATACTGAAGATGACGAAGAAGGTAATTTGTAAAAAAGGGACGAATCTTTTGTCCTCGCATATTTTAGTGTGTATTATTTTGTAAAATATACGCGATCTTCAACATTTTTGCTATTAATATTTTAAACATATTTCAGGAGGTTAAGACGGAGTCATTCACAATGTCCATTCCGTTTGTAACTTCCAGATTCTATATTATCATGAATTTAAATAAATTAAAATTCAATTATCGTAACTTTCACATTGATTAATTAACTTTCGTAAAGTATTGCTATGTAGATAATAAATGTTTAAAAACATAGGAAACTATAATTACGCATACGACCTCACTTTATGGGACAATTTTACACTAGTTTTGAATTTTTTTAGGATTTTTTTTCCCAATGGATTAATAACCTGTGGGCCAGGGTTGGCTTCTTACACGTGTGAAATAAGTTATTCTAATTTTACATTTAGAGAATTATTTAAAAATAAATGAACCAGTTGAATTTGTTGGAAAGTTGATTTATTGTATTACATTAGGTGGATTTAGGAAAGTACAGGCTTCAAAACTGCGCTGAAAATCACCCAAAGAAACGTTAAAATATCACATTTTAACTGTCTTATCATTTTTTGTGCTTTCGCTGGCCTCACTAGTCGTAATTTTCTAGTTACGTGCCTACGTGGGCCACCTACGAGCTAGATACGAGTAGCTAAGTAGTAAGTAACAGGTGTATAGGTATCTACACCTGTTGAAAATGTGAGTATTTTGTTCAAATGAAGTGTGCGATCGTAGAAAAGCGTTACGTTTTTCAAATTGCAAGACAACACATTCTATCGTGCATTATCTATCTTCTTTATTTTTCATCGAAAACGCAAACCTGGATCAATAATTACTCGAAATGTGTGCGTCAATGTTTTACTTTTCGACGACTTGTGATCGTATGAAACCTGTATACCGACTTAAAAAATTCTGCAAAAGCTGTACTTGTATTCTACTTCATCGCGGTGCATATCGTATTGAAATTCGTACCATGTCCAACCAGAAAATAATCCTATTTAGTATTTTGATATTAGGTAAGTAAAATGTAGATGATGTAATGTGTCACTTGATAGATTTTTAATCGAATCTGATCATGGCATATAAGTTCGTTCACATGAAAAACATTGAATTTATATTAATTTTAGGTGTTTGTGTGGTCATAGTCAGGGCAAGTTTAGGAGCTAATGCAGGTGATGAATTGAAAATTTTTTTTGTTATTTTGTCCATTTCTTTTATGATACATTGAAACAAGTTTCGGCGAAAATTCAGTTCAAATTCTGTTATGAAGTTAAAATTTTCATTTTTGCACGTTTTTAGCTGTTGATGACACTCTTACTGATTTGATAGATGGTGAAGACGGTAAGTGACGGCCATAATTTTTATATACCGTTAATGATAAATTCCGTTTCGAAGAATTACTCCTTTGAAGCGTGAAAGGTACCGTTTTACGCGAAAGTGTAGTATCGTTGAAAATTTGTATCAAAAGTCCTGATAGTTCAATGTCTTATTTGTACATTAAATTATGATGCAAAATCCAAAAAAAAATCTTCATGTAAATTTTTCGTTTTTTTTTTTTTTTTTTGAATTGAACTTTTGAAATTTTTGAAACTTTATTTCTCCTTTTCAGAATTTAAATGCTAATAATTTTTCATCGAAATGAGATAGAGAGATGAGAATTAAAACTTTGTAAAGAGCAAATTTTTTTCTTCCAATAATAACAATTTAATTAATATGTCATGAGGGTAAATTTTTGAATAATTTAACCACAGTGATAAAAATTGAAGATTTTAATGCACGTTTTTTTCATTCTAAAATTGAAAGGTGTTTAACAGTGCAGCATCCTCCAGTAGACCATCAAAATCTGGATAGTTAAAATTTGGATGGCTCAAACTTTGTTGGCTTTCACAATGATGGTCAACTGTTCTGGGCTGTTGACATCCGGATCGTCAACAGTTGGATTATGTTTGTCAAAAAAGTTAAATGTAATAAAATTGTCAAAAAAAATAGAAATTTAGGCTCTTTTTCTTCAGAGTAAAAATTCGAGAACATGGATGTATAACGTATCCATGTCAACATTTTAAAAAAATGAGAAAATCATTCATAATCTTTCACTGCGAGTTTTTGATTAATAACTTCAAATCAAAAACGTTTACTCTTCTCTTCATTCATTGGTCATCAACATCCAGGCCATCAAAATCTGACCAATCCGGGTTTTGGGTGTCCAGATTCTTGATGGCCAACTGTTGACAGTCCACTAATGCTAGTCCAATGATGATGGTCAACCGCTGATGGTCCACTGTTGACAGACTTTTGTGGTTGGTTCGAAGATAGGCTTAACTTTGCCCTGTTGGACATTTTCCTGCATAAATTTAAATTTTCTTCAGTTTTGTCCTCTAAAGATCTTTTCTCTCTAAATATATAATTTCGATTAATAGGTCATACCTACCTCTTGATTCATTATTTCCGATCTGCGTATTAACATCGAAAGACATCAGCAATTGACTGTCAGCGGTTGACCGTCATCATTTGATGATATTACTGGACCATCAACAGTGTGACGTCATCACTGAACAGATTTTTATAGCCTAGAATGACATCAGTGGACTTATTTTATGAAGAATTCATTTTATGATTTTAAGTTGAAATGTTGAGGAAAATTGAAGGTGTTTAAAGCTGACCCATGAACAGTTGACCTTAACTCTGGATTGTTTTTATGATTCTAAGTCGAAATGTTAAGAAAAATTAGTTGACTTTGATACTGGTTGATTTTATAATTTCAAGTTGAAATATTGAGGAAAATATCTGTCCTTATCATATCAATATAAAGTCCAAAACTCAAAATCGTAATATGAAAAGTCGTTATATATGTTAAAAAAATTAATATAACTTTCAAAAGGGCATTTCGGAGGCAATTAAAGGGGGAGGGGGTGTTGATTTTTCAGAGATGCCCCTTATACATGTCTACAACATATCAAAAATATGCGCAAATCGATCAGCATCTTCAAAAAAAATTATACGTGATTTTCACTTAGAGCCACTTCCCTCGTATCTCAGTGGGATTCAGGAGTTAAAACTTTGGTGAGGGATGTTTCGTGATAGTACCTCTACCTACCTACCACCTAAGTATTAGCCTGAAATCGCTCGAGGGCAAATTTAACATTGTTGCCCACCCGCAGCCTTTTTTTTGAATTAGAGTAAATAAGCCCCTACAGCTCAGAAGCTAAGCAAACACACATACACACACGCGTTATGTGTTGCCTAGTCGCAGGCGATAATCCCTTACTTCTACGCTGAATTATCCTGTATGCTCACTCAACTCTCTATAAACCAAATTTTTGATACAATTTTCATCATGCTATGGTTGAAGGCCGGATCGAGGAAGACTTTATTAAACGTATGAATTTTTTAAGAAATATAATTTTTATTTGTATTTTTTCAGACGATGTGGAAAGTCTCGATGGTTTGGACATAAATTTCGACAATTTAAATGTACCAGGTTTGATGGATTAAGCTTTAAATGAACTTTTTTTCTGGTATTTATTCAAAAATATCAGTATAATCATTGTAAAAACATTTCAAAGTCACGTCACACCGTTGATTTGATGTTTAAAAATTTAAATTAAAATGGAATTTTACATAGCAGTATGTGGTGAGGGAGTAAAGTATCCAAGTGTATACTTGCAAACCTTAAATTTTTACTCAACTTTGATTTCAATCAATCAATGATTTTTGGGATCATGGATCATAATAGTTGTAAAACATATCCAGAAATCAGTCTTCTAGGTCAATTAAGAAGGAAGATATGAGGGTTTTCCCCTTTTCGATTTTGAAAAAGGGTTGTTCCTCCCTATTTTCCCATCTAATTGAGCCGGGAATTTAAAATTCAGTATGCGCGTTTAGTAGGAGCTCCAGATGTTCCTTCTGGGAGGTTTCGACTTTTCAGCCCCATTACACCTCTTCACAGCCCCAAAAATGTGGTTTTGTGGTCGGGTTTTCTTATTTTTTGATTTAGTTCTTCGCACAACGTCCCTACAACATGAGCTAGGGCGTTGAAATTTGTTTTTTAGCCCCATTGCACTCCCGTCAGGATTTTTTAGCCTGATTTTCCATGTCAGATTATCAATGAAAATCAGGCTATTACAATCTATCGTCCAACGGTAGTTGGTGGTTGGGGAGGGGGGTTAATATTAACAAAATCCAGTTTATGGTTCTGGAAGAATATTAAGACAATTTTTAGCCATGCCAGATATTTATTTTTATTTATTCATTTTTTTTCCTTAACATTAAAATCATTTACTTTGCTCGATACTGACCAAAATCGCTCCAATTCGATCAATCGGCTCAGTTTGGCGACAGAATATGTATACAGGAGTGAGGGTGAACTTCAGTGAAAATTCAGTTTTGCCCTAATTTGGAGGTCCCGACTTTTCAGCTCCATTGCTGCACCCCTTCACAGCCCCAAATTTGTGGTTTTTGGTCGATCTTTCCTATTTTTTGAGTTTGTTCTTCGCATAACTTCCCTCCAAATTGAACTAAGAAGTTGAAATTAGGTATGTACATTTAGTAGGGGCCCTAGATGTGCCTTTTGAGGGTCTCGACTTTTTAGCCTCAATGAACCCTTCCCATCCGCAACGTTGAGCATGGAAAATGCATCGCAATGCGAAGCTTATTTTCAATTCTCATGATTGTTATATATCACAGTAATCCGTAGCGTGCTTTTTTTTTTTTTTTTTTTTTTTTTTTGAAATTATAAACTTACTTATTTTTATTAATTAAACGATGTTAATAGATTTTCCTAGTGATACTGAAGATGATGAAGAGGAAGAAGAAGAAGAAGAAGAAGATGATGATGATGATGATGATGAAGATGAATGTAATTATAAAAGTGGACGAATTGTCTTCATTCATATATTTTATTGTGTACCTGGTACAATGTACATGATAATCAGCATCGTTAATATAAATTTTTTACACCGATTTCAGAAAATTAAGACAAATCCTTCGTTATCCAGTCCGTTTGTGATTTCAAATAATTCAAATTTCAGTGATTGTAATATCGCATTAAATAATATAATTTTTGTAAAATTTGGAGATATCATACGTTTAATAAGTAAATGGTATGAGATAAAGCATTCAATTCGAATGGTGACTTTAATTATAGCTGGGTTACTACTTAATATAGGTACCATTGTTCCTATTTTTTAATAATTACCTGAATTTGGGAGCCATAAAGAATGTTTTGGGAATAGATAAGGATCGCGATCGTATCAGTACATTTTCTCCGATTCAGTGGAGACTGTTTGCAGTGTAAATGCTTTGAATTTTTTTTTTTTTTAGGGTAAAAAAAGCAAAATATCCAATTTATTTCACGGTATTGTGAAATTCTCGACTTCTCACTCGCCACTCAAAATTCAAAAATTAGTATTTTGAGGGTAAGTATTCACTAAAACACACATTTCAGAAAAAAATATTTTATGTAACTTTTTTGGTTTTCGCATAATGAAGTTTAAAATTCTCTTTTGTTCATTTCTCCCCACCTATTGGCTGAAAAATAGATGAATTTTTAATAAGAAGTATGCGTTTTTTCTTTATAGTGGCGGAGAGGAGTGGGTTAGGTGGTGGTTCTTGCACACTCAAAATTTGTTTTTTCGGCCACCCTCAACAATGTTTTAGGATAATGTTCGAAATCTGAAGTCAAGGCTATATCAATCTTGACCGTAGGTTGGTACCCTTTTCATCATTTTTCCATTTTTTTGAGTTTTTAAAAAATGTCACTTTTTGCGTTTTTTTTTCGAGATTTCTTGAAAAACGACAAAAGAAACTTTTTTTGTGACAGTGCCTCCTAAAATGGAAGTAGGACATGAATTTTAGCTGATAGTGGACCATCAAAATCAGAACAGTCAAAATCCAGATTGTTCAGATTTTGATGACCTTAGCGTTGATGGTCAACTGTTCTGGACTCGTAACATCACGATTATGTACGACAAAAAAGTTTAATATTATGATAAAAGGCTGAACAGTTTTCAAAATTTCTAATGCTAAAGAAATCACGTCCGTTGATAGTCCGGATATTGATGGTCTACTATTGACAGTCACAGTTCACTTTCAAGTGTTGATGGATTTGGACTGTCAAGAGTTAACAGTCCGAATCTTGATAACCCACTATTATTGGTCAATTGTTCACAGTTCACTGTTGACCCATCGGCTCCGAATGATCAAGCGTTGACAAATCTGCAAATCTGGACCATCAATAGTGGGATTATGTTTGACGAAAATGTCGGCAATTATGAGCTTCGAAAAATATTTAATAGCACATTTTACAAAAGTCCATCAACAATGAATTGTCATCAATGGATGGATTTTAATGATTTGGATGTTGATAGTCTTAACATTGATGGTCAACTGTTGGGGCTGTTAACATCTCGATCGTCATCATGTGAATTATGTTTCACAAAAAAGTTGAATGTTACGAAGGATTGATTTTATGATTTCAAGTTTAAATATTGAGGAAAATTAAGGATGTTTAAAGTTGACCTGTCAACAGTTGTTCTTGACTCTAAATTGATTTTATGATTTTACATTGAAATGTTGATGAAAAGTAGTTGACTTAAACTCTTGATTTTTTTTTTGATTTTACTTTGTAATGTTGGGGAAGGTTGAGGATGTTTAAAGTTGACCTGTCAACAGTTGACCTTGAGCTTGGATTGATTTTTATGATTTTAAATTGTAATGTTGAGGAAAATTAGTTGACTTTTATCTTGGTTGGTTTTATGATTTCAAGTTAAAATGTTCAGGAAAATTAAAGATGTTTATAGTTGACCTGTCAGCGGAACTTGACCTTGACTTTGCATTGATTTTATGATTTTGAGTTGAAAAGTTGATCAAAATTAGTTGGACCTGAACCTGGTTGATTTTATGATTTTGATTTGAAGTGTTGAAGAAAATGAGGGATGTCTAATAGCGCGTTCCACATTCAACTCGTTATTGGTTGACCCTTCGATAGTTGACCCTAACCCTGCATTGATTTTATGATTTTGAGTTGAAAAGTTGATAAAATTCAGTTGAACTTGACCCCGGATGATTTTATGATTTTAAGTTGAATAGTTGAGGAAAATTAGGGATGTCCAATAGCGCGTACCACAGTTCACTTGTCATTCGTTTACCCGTCGACAATTGACCCTGACCCTGCATTAATTTTATGATTTTGAGTTGAAAAGTTGATAAAATTCAGTTGACCTTGACCCTGGTTGATTTTATGATCTTGAGTTTAGTGTCGAGGAAAATGAGGGATGACTAATAGCGCGTGACGTCCAATAGCGCGTCCCACAGTTCATTTGTCATTCGTTTATCCGTCGACAGTTGACCCTGACCCTGCATTGATTTCATGATTTTGAGTTGAAAAGTTGGTAAAATTTAGTTGACCTTGACCCTGGTTGATTTTATTATCTTGAGTTTAGTATCGAGGAAAATGAAGGATGTTTAAAATCGGGTTCCATAGTTGACTCGTTATTGGTTGACCCTTCGATAGTTGACCCTGACCCTGCATTGATTTTATGATTGTGAGTTGAATAGTTGAGGAAAATTAGGGATGTCCAATAGCGCGTAACACAATTCACTTGTCATTCGTTTATCCGTCGACAGTTGACCCTGACCCTACATTGATTTCATGATTTTGAGTCGAAAAGTTGATAAAATTTAGTTGACCTTGACCCTGGTTGATTTTATGATCTTGAGTTTAGTGTCGAGGAAAATGAAGGATGTTTAAAAGCGGGTTCCATAGTTGACTCGTCATTGGTTGACCCATCCACAGTTGACCTTGGTCCTGGTTGATTTTATGATTTATAGGTTGAAATGTTGAGGGAGTGTGACAAAATGATTTGTGAGAAACAGTGAGTATAAAATTTGAATAGAAGTTTTTGAACGTGCATTCTTTCGATGTTTACTCTTTGCGTGCTCTAAGAGCACAAAATATTTTGAAAAAATGAATATTAAAAAACATCATAGATGAAAGGGTCTCCATCATTAAGAAGGTGGGAAATCGACCTTGGATCAAAATCATATCTAAAATTGTGCAAAATGTCACTTTGAATATGAAAGTACTCAAAAAAAAATTGTATCCCCTACCATTGCCGGTTCCACATTTGGGGGCTCCAAATGGTAAAAATTCAAATCGCAATATCTGAAAATTGGTTGGATGAAAAATTCTGAAATTTTCACAGAGTATGCGTGCTATGCAGAGGTATGCATGATAATTAAAAAAAAAAAAAATTTCAATTTTGGGGGATAGCATGGCTGAATTTTTTTTTTCAATACTTTCTGAACGCCCTTGAGATTAACGTGTAAGTTTTTCAAAGCCCGGAAATTGGTGCAACATGCTCAAAAAATGGAATTTTGAGAAAACACCGTATATTTCACCTTAACTTTGAACGCTCATATTTCAAAGTGGGCTAATATTTCCTCATTTTTGGTTCAATTCATTCAAAATTCAGTTATTGTTAATTATTTTCTTTGCATATTTAATTATATTTTATTAATATTAAGTATCTGGGCATCTAATTTACCAGTTTGCATTTTAGATTAATTACTCAGTTTTGTAAGACAATTGAAAAAATTACGTATATAAATTAAGGCTCCTCCTAAGTATGATGAATATGGGAGACTTATCCTGGTATAATTTCGAAACGATAATTCAGGTGTAACATCTTATCTCTAGTTTAAAAAAAAAATCGATTTTTGTACATCCTGAAGTTACCACTCAATTCTCTTTTTTCCAGTCTGCTCCAAACCAATGAGGGGATGGGAGGGGGTACGTTTAAACCAAGTGTCTTAGATTTTCATCCTCGTACCATGCACTTTTGGCTCTATACAATTCTAGAAAATAGATTTATAAATTTTTCGCCCACAAAATTCAAATTGTGTTTTTATCTTTTGCTCTGTGTCTGGAATCTGTCTGACCTTGTGAGAAATGTAAAATGTGAAAAACTGTAATTTTTTTTTTAGTGAAAACTGCAATCCTTCGAACATCTCATAGCTCTATTTCCTCTCCTCAGCTGCTCTACAATGAAGATACATATAATTCCTGTATCGATATTATTTATACGATCAGATCACTCTGCCCTGCTCGGTTGTCTTGAAACTTTGAAAGTATTCATGTTCCCTGAATGATGAACATTATCGCGATAATAAATCTATAACCATAGATACCAGGTCATAGCTGACTCGAATGTGTTCGTGCATTTTGCGGAAGTAAACTGTACTGTGTGAAAATTTCGCTCGTCTTACGAGGCTTACAATGTCTTCAAATGTGTGAGGTGAATTTCTCCATGGTGCAATGTGGCGGTACACATTTGCCAAAATCGTAAATATCTGCAGTGTGTATACGACGAGTATACGTATACCTACATTATACACATCGTGTTTCACTACCACAAACGTATAGTCATCTCGAGTGATCTGATCTGATCTGTCGCGCGGTCCGATCACGATTTTTTTTTTTTTTTTTCTTAAAGGAGATACTCGTTAATGAAGCATTGTACTTACATTAGGTATCTGCGTATCAACAACAATGAGTACGACAAAGCGAAAATATGTATTTATCATAGACATACATGTACTCGTACTCCACAACGACAACGCCTCCGCTAAATTAACACGCCTGTTTGTAGATTCGCGTGGTCCGACCGACGTTCGAGTAAAGCACTTGTAAGAGGACCTCATTGGACCGATTTCATTTTCATTTAAGTCGCGTGTTGTGCACTCGACTCGCTGCGTGAATCGATATCGTATCTATGTATAAATGACGATGACTCGTCGACCTAATTAACGGCGAGTTTGGGCGTCTCGTCGCCAGGTATTTGGCTTGGCTTTCTTCACAGATGATGATGATGACCTTTACCTACAGATTAAAGAAGAACAATTTGTGAGCAGCAGAAATTAAAGAAAGAATGCGATCAGTGAAGTATCGGTTGGTGAAATGTTGAGATCAAATGTTATAAAATTCTAAATCCTATGTTCAAGCATTTTAGCAGTTGTAGAGTTGGGGGGGGGGAGATAATGGAGTGTGTTTTGTGAAGGTTATTAATATGCTAAGAGGTAATTTGCAAATAGTTGATAACTTGCCAGTAGTTGATAATTTTGTTTTTGGAGCTAATTTATGAGAGGGTCATAAGATCGATCAAAAACATCAATGCTATGTTGGATATCCCATTATAGGATATCCCCGGATGAATATAGCGAAATGCCCTTGATCTCAGGGATACAAAATTTTCTTGTAACATCATTGAGTGGTCCCTAAAAAAATTTTAGGGCCAAAAAATTCTCTCTTCATCCCACTCCCTTGCCCAGAATCTATTCGCGCGTATTTGTGGTAAAATTATGATAATAATTTAAATGTTTGGAAATATGATGGGTCTATCAATATTGATTTTTACAAAATTTTCATCCCAATAGGGAGGGGGGGGGACATTCACAAAGAAAACTTTGAATTGCTGCAGCTGCGCACCCTAGAATGGTACATAAAATTTTTTTCACCGAGGTATGTATTTTAATAACTATAATTGATAGAAATTTTTTCAATTTTTTGAGAGATAGATTGTGTATACAAACTTAAAAAATCCTCAAAAATGCGTTTTTCTCAGAAATAATCGGTAATATGCTAAAAATGAATAGAGGTAAAGTTGTTCAGCGTGAAATTTCATATCAAATTTTGTCATTGAAATTTTGGCTAAAGAACATAATTACAGAATTGTGGACATGGGTGTATGGGGGGTAAAGGCTCGAAATGCGAATGAGAGGTTTGAACGAAAAATAAATGCCGGATTCGTACTCAGCGTGTCTGAATTAGTCAAAAACACTCCTCTCTCAATGTTTCGACCCACTTTCAACGTAAAAAAAATTGCAATTTTGTTCAAAAAATTCAATTTTAAATAGGGCTGCAACTTCTATGTTAACATCAAACAACAACTTGTAACGAAAGAGTTTTGAAATTTTGTATATTTACTATATTTATCGATATAAAATCGTAGGAAAGTCGCTCCGAACTTTTATGGACCCATTTTGAGGCCCAAGGGTACCCGCTACCCCCAAATATAGTGCAATACCTAGATAGGTAATGTTGGTGATGTTTTCACACGAATCGAACCCCCTGAATACGATAATGAAATCAGATTAACTATTTAACCTCAATTAATGCCTTATTTTTGGCATTGTTACAGATGTAAAAATTTGGTGTCAGCTCTGTATTAAAACAAGGACATTATTGCTAAGCGTTCCGGTTTGAAATTTTTTTCTTTCAAAATTTGTACAAAAAAGGTACCGAAATGGTGTCTATGCCAAAATGATGGGCACATTATGGCGGAATCTACGAGAAAAATTTCAGTTTGAGTTCACCTGGAGGGGAGGAAAAAGGGTTATCTACTACTGCAAAGTGAAAATCGTTTGCTTGCCATTGGTTGAAAGCTCAGAAAAATTGTTGAAAATCGACAATATTTTCGAAAAAAATATTAATTTGTGGTACCATTTCACATTTAAAAATTTGTCACCCAATTCACATCAGAAAATTACATCAACTTACAACAGTTTTTGTAGTCATTAGAAATCCTCAGTCAACTACAAATTTCATTTCTAGCCTAATTTTCTATGTCACATTGTCAATTTATCAATCAATGGTATATGAGCAGGGCGTATCAACAAAATCCGTTTTGGAGTCCTAGAAGACCATTAAGACGGTTTTTAGCCATGTCACATGTTGTAATTTTTTTTCTTCAACATTAAAGTCATTTACTCCGCTCAATACCAACCAAAATTGCTCCAATTCGGTCACTTGGCTCAATTTATATGCTGATTAGATACATACGAGTGGGGATGAACTCTGGTCAAAATTCAGTTATGCCCCAATTTGGGGGAGGGAGTGCTGAAAGTTCAAAAACCCAAAAATTGTCCCTTTTTGAGTCAATTGATAGAGAATCAAAAGTTGTATGAAATATCCAAAAATCAACATCCTAAGTCAATTAGGAGCGGAGATGCGGAGGTTTCCCCTCTTTTTGACCTTGAAAAAGTGCTGTTCCTCCCCTATCTCCCCATCAAATTGAGCTAAGAAGTTGAAATTTGGTATTTATGTTTAATTGGCGTCCTAGATGTGCCTTTTGGGGGTTTCAACTTTTTAACTTCATTACACTCCCTCACAGCTCCTAAAAAGTGGTTTTCTGATCAGGGTTTCTAATTTTTTGAGTTTTTTGAATTTGCTCCTCGCATAACTTCCCCTCCAAATTGAGCTAGGAACTTGAAATTAGCTATGTACATTAAGTAGTATCCCCAGGTGTGCCTTTTGGGGGTTTCGACTTTTCAGC
Organism: Ferrisia virgata; assembly: GCA_900060175.1. Classification (NCBI taxonomy): domain Eukaryota; kingdom Metazoa; phylum Arthropoda; class Insecta; order Hemiptera; family Pseudococcidae; genus Ferrisia; species Ferrisia virgata. Next base: position 4,714 of record FIZR01023291.1, on the reverse strand, counting down.
TTCAAATATGTGGTTTTTTAATAATTTTTTTTTTATTTTTTAAGTTCATTCCTCGCATAACTCCCTTTCAAATTGAGCTAGGAACTTGAAATTAGGTACATATATTTAGGTAGAGGCTCTAAATGTGCATTTTAGGAATCTCGACTTTTCATCCCTATCGCAAAGCGATGCTGGGTAAGCATATATTTTTTTTTTTTTTTTTTTCATCTCAAGTACTACACTGTATTTGTCACATTTTGGCATAAACTAGTTATCTATACCCTTGTGTGTCTTTAAATTGGAATTTTTTGAAAATTGCTCCAGATTTTTTGAAAATATAAAATTCAAATACCTATAAAGCACAGCCCCTGTAATGTTTTGGATCGGCAATACATACTATATGAGTGCAACTAGTGTTGCTCTACTTGTGGTATGAAGTGCATACTATCAAGACGGAACACCCTGTATGTAGGGCCAAAATACGTCGCAGATCCTTATGTGGCTTACCACTCGCTAGCTAGATGAAGACATATAGAACTGTAGCTACGAATTATTTGAACAATAGAACTGCGTAGGATCATCTCGTACGAGTATGTATTTATTTCGAATAAGTAACGAACTCGTTTCGCGTTTTAAGACTTTCATTCTCCGGAGGTAATGAGTTGTCCCTGATCTGTCCTGTCCGCTTCTATACGTTTTATAAAAAGTAATATGCTACAATAATATGTAAGGTGTAAACATAAAATGACGACTCATCGTCAGCTTAAGCGGCATTTTTTTCTAATTTTTTTTCGTTTCGTTTCGTTTTGTTTTGTTTCTAGTTCATCGTTAGAAGAATGTCATTAATTTGACTCTTTGGTTGTCATTGTCATCTTGGCATCTCGCTCTACTAGATTCGTATGGCATACAAAACAGACACGTATGTGAGTGAATTTTTTAGATTTATATGTACTTATATGTATGTTTCTTAGCTTGTCTGTTGTTGTTATTCATCTTTACTGGGCACGATTCCATTCTATATTATAGCAGGTGTATTGGTATCTTAATACTAGATGCAATACACAATAGGCGTATGTATAGCATGTTCGTGTTTTTGCTTGTCTGTACCTAGCTACCTACACAGCTGTAGTGGTTAGAATTTGGCTAAATGTATCTATTCGTCTGTTCGTGTTAATTAAACGTGCTGTATTAGTCATCAGTCGTTGCCCATACATAAGTCCCCTCCGCATGTACACCAGCAAACGTATTAGGTGTTGGTACCTTCTTAATGAAATTGGCCGAATCACGACTCTTTTATACTATATGCACAGTGCACACATTGTAGATATACATGTATTGATCTCTATAGATAGGCAGTACATTATCATCATTATTTAAGCGTGAAATTAGTTTATATTTAAGTATTTCCGCCTTGGGACATTTTTTTTTTCTAAGGTGTTGATGATGCATCGGTCGAGGTGTAATGGCGGTGGCCGGCGTTTCTCTTTGAATCGTAGAGCGCAATGACCACTCCGAATGGTATTGATGCTACTGTAAGAACGAGATACATGTATTATCTAGTACGAGTACGTACACCTTCAATATGTATGTAGATAGGTAGAGGTAGTAGAGATACGAATATTGGACTGATATTGGGGGTGGGGGTGGGGAGGGGGAGATTATCTTGGCGAAGATATACTGTGTAAATCGCTTTGACGAATGTCCGTATACTTTTATCCGATCTATCGAGTCACGAAATTTGTACTATGGCTGGCATTTCTTTTTTACTTTTCTCATTCTTTCGTGTCTCATCTGTGTTCTAAACCTGTCGCAGGAGTCATGGAAATCGAAATAGGTATTAGCATTGATCTATAGTATACGTAGACGCGTGTTCAATGTATTCCCTCGAAGTCCTATTTTTCTCCATAGGTGGCGCTGTACATGTATTTAAAAATTGAATTAATGAGCAATTTCAAAGTTTCGATCAAATCATCACTTCAAGTGACGGACCTTTTAGACAGATATTTTCCCTACAAATTTTGTAATGTACATTATCTGCCTATCTCCGTTATTGAAGGGGCAGCATTCGTTTGAATTCTATAAGCCCCTTCAAATAATCAAGGTAGGCAAATTTTGTATAGAACGAAAAATGTTGTAAAAGTTGCCTACTGCGAGGTCCACTTTTCAAAACCACTTCGATGAATATTTTGTTTTCAAAATTTTACTTTGACTCAATTACCCCCTCATGTACAATTTTGAGAACAAAAAATTTGTCTAAATGTTGTTAGCCTGATATGCTATATCATATAGTGAATAAAAACCAGGCTAACAAGAGGGGGGGGGGGTACTGACAAAATCTGTTTTGGGGTCTTGGAAAACCATTGAGACAATTTTTAGCCATGTTAGATATTTATTTCTATTTTATTTTTATTTTTACTGGACATTAAAATCATTTACTCAGCTCGGTACAGAACAAAATCGCTCCAATTGGGTCAGTCGGCTCAGTTTGACGGCGGATTAGATATATATCAGAGGGGATGACCTTGGGTAAAAATTCAGTTACGGCTAAATTTGGGAGAGGGAGTGCTGAGGTGCCAAAAGCGCGAAAATTGTTCTTTTTTGAGTCAATAGATAGAGAATTCAAAGTTGTTTTACCTATTCAAAAATCAATCTCCTTGGTCAATTAGAAGGGAAGATATGAGGTTTTCCTCCTTTTTGACATCGAGAAAAAACTGTTCTTCCACTATCTCTCCACCAAAATGAGCTAGGAAATTGAAATTTGGTATGCATATTCAGTAGGCGCCCTAGATGTACCGGGGGGGGGGGGATGTCGCGACTTTTCAGGGGGGGGGGGGGGGGGATGTCGCGACTTTTCAGTCCCATTACACCTTTTTGCAGCCTCGAATAAGTGGTTTTCTGGTCAGTTTTCTTATTTTTTTGGGTTTGCTCCTCGCATAACTCCCTTCCAAATTGGGCCAGGAGCTTGAAATAAGGTATGTACATCTACTGGGGACCCTAGTTTTGCCGGGGGGGGGGGGGGCGGCTTTTCAGGGGGGGGGGGGAGTCGACTTTTCAGCTTCATTGCATCTCCTCACAGTCCTAAATTTGTGGGTTTTTGGTCGTTTTTTCTAATTTCTAATGGTTGCTCCTCGCATAACTCCCTTCAAAATTGGGCTATGAAGTTGAAATTAGATATGTAGTCGGTGAGGACCTCCTAGATGTGCCTTTTAGGGTTTTTTGAGCTGTGAATTGGTATTTTAAGCGATTTTTTTCTACAGTTCAGCGTTTGAAAATGAAAATTTTTAATATTTTTTCGGTTTTCTACGTTTTTTTAAGTGTAAAATTTTATTTGGAAAATTTTTTCCGCTTTTTTTCAAATTTTCCCAAAATTTAGAAATATTTTTTACTTTTTTTGATAGAAGTATTAAATAATATTTTGAAAAAATTTTTCAGCTTTTACCATTTTTTTGAAATTTTTTTCAGCGTTTTCAGTTTTTTGAAGTGTAAAATGAGATTTTGAGTACTTTTTTCATTAGTATGTTTTTTGAATTAAAAATTGCTGTTTTGAATGTTTTTTTCCATTATTAGGTTTCAGAAGCAGAAAACTGGTACTTTTTTGATATTTTGAACAATTTAATTATATTGTACTCTTTTTTCGATGATTTTTTTACATTTTTTTTTTGAGGTGTAATTTGAGATTCTTAGTATTTTTTCATTATTTTACGCCTTGTACACGAAAAATTGGCAATTTTTGAGAAAGGGGGGTTACATTTCCTGAGTTTTTTTTAATGAAATTTTTAATGATTTTTTCGCAGTTTTATACCTTGTTTGAAAGTTATTCTTCATTATGAGCATTTTTTTCAGCTGTAAAATTACGTTTTGAACGATTTTATCTCTATTTTTTTTTGCTTCTTAGCTTTGATGAGTTTTTTCGGTTTTTTGATGCATAAGATGACATTTTGAATGATTGTTTTCTCTTCTACTCCTTTTTGAGCCAATCAACGGACAATTCAAAACTGTACAACATATCGAAAAATCGCCGTACTAGGTCAATAATGAGGGGATATACAAAGGTTTTCCCTCATTTTGACCTTGGAAAAGGGCTTTCTGTACCTCTCCTACCTTCCCTATAAATTTAGCTAGAAAGTTTAAATTTGGTATTTAGATTTAGTAGTTGCCATGAATGTGCCTTTGGGAGAGCGGGGCTCGACTTTACTGCCTCATTGCGCCCCATCATAGGCCTAAAAATGTTATTTTTTGTGGATTTTTCTCAGTTTTTGAGGCTATTCTTCGTCCAACTCCCCTTCTAATTCAGCTTGATTGTGCCTTTTGGGGTTTCGACTTTTCAGCCTCATTGTACCTCCGTATAGACCCGAAAATGTATTTTTTTGGTCGATTTTTTTTATGGTGAACAGTTCCAGTCGAGTGAGGACACGAGCTGTGGTTTATTTTTCGTGCATAAATGTGGCATGTTGATTTAGCGCAGTTTCAAATGTGGTCTCTTCGATGGTGTGAATTATGGCTCTTTAAAATCACCCTCTACCCGTACCACTAATTTTTTTCCTGTTCGTAAAAGGGGTAATAAGTATGTCTTCTTTTCGAGAAATGTTGGATGAGCTTCTTGGAAGTACGTGGTTTTTAATATTTTTCAGTTTATTTGAAGAGAGGGGTTTGGTGCCATAAATGTTGGAAGGGGTAGAGATGGTATAGGATTTAATTACGGTTTTCAAGTCTTAAGAGTGGAATAGGGATGTTT
>FIZR01023289.1:7777-19185 GCA_900060175.1 Ferrisia virgata | reverse complement strand
TTTTTCTTTTTTTTTTTTTTTTTTTTTTTTTTTTTTTTTTTTTTTTTTTTTGTTGTCCGACTATTTTCAGGTCATAATCATCGTCATAGCTTGCGTGGTAGCCTTCTATCGTATTAAAATTATCAAACTTTACAAGTTTTTCATATATTTTTTTCAACGTGTTTTTTGCTGTGTGTGTGTGTGTGTGTGTGTATGTTTGCGTGCCAGTGTAGTATACCAGTATAACACAAATAAGACATACGAACATTACGAGGTGTACACACGTTGATGGCTGTTGCGTAGTTTTGATTTACAGTTATTTGTTCGCAAACAACATATGCAGTTCACTGACCTAGCTCAATAATGCAAAGACAGTGGCGTGGTGTTCGTTCGTTTGTGTTTCTGTTGCTGGGTGTGCGTGTGTGTGTGTGTATTGTGTAGGTTTATACTCTTTACCCTGCTTTCCTCCCTCGCTGATGTTTGCCATCATTTCAATATCACCTTTCTTTTTTCTATCTCTTTTGATTTTACCTCAACTTGCCCGACTCTTCGTAGGTAGAGGTACTACTACTACTACGTATGCATTATAATATCGTGCGATGTGCAGTAATTAAAAATCGATACGTGTACTATCGTTGCGATGTAAATGCATATTGAATAATAATCGATTAATTTTTTTCACCTTTCCTTCCCTCTTTTATAAATAAAAAATAGCAACCAAAATGGTACAAATTTATAGATAATTATTGTGTGTTCCATTACTAAATTAATTCCGATTCTCTTAGCAATACGATTCAATTCACGAAAATACGACTAAAATTCGTAATTAAAAAATCATAAATTTATAAAATTACAAAATCGAATGGAAAATTATTCAGATAGAATTTCACTTACGACGAAGGCTCATTGTCAATATCAGCTCGTATAAATAAGATATAACGTAATTACAACCTGCATCAGAAACAATGTAACCATAACACATGCTACAAGTGATAAGAATACATAATAACCTATTCTAGAGTATACACAAGGTATTATGTCAGACATTATAATAGTAAAAGTGACCTGAGCTAATTATAGTAAGTATAATATATACGTATTACACATTTCGAACAATGTATATGATTCATGGTTACTGTTCTAATAAGGAAATTTTTCCAACAGAAAGGATAAAATTTATACACAGCGAAAGAGAAGCAATTACTAAACTTATTTACCATATTTGAATGAAATGGAAAATCCAAAAACTATATAAATTTATCAAATTTTCATGTTCAACCAAAAAAAAAAAATAAAAATAAACTCGAAATTGAAAATTGATTTAAAATTACCATAATTTAAGTATTCATTCCAGGCCTCTGCGACCTCTATTCCATCATCTGTTCATTCTTTAATAAATGCTTAATAGACTATACACTAATCTAATTAATTTTCACGATCCAAATAACAATTAGGTATACCTATGTGAATTACAAATTAATTTATTTTTAAAACCAACACAACGTAGACACCTAATCTACCAATATAGACCTCGTAAGTGGATATAAATTCAAATTCAAAAAAGATGTTTACAACTAGCGAGGAATTAAGGCTTAATTGAAATTATCTTCGGTAGATTAACATTCGAACGATATGCGATCCAAAAATACACAGATAGAAATGCTAAACGAGTATCACGTTGCAGTTTGAAAATCACACCATTATCACCACAGCTACGAATGTACCTCTTTCGAAGAAATCAAAAATCAAATTATAAGTAAATCGACGGTCATAAGTGGAGTGTTATGAAATATCAAAAGGTAGCCTATACGTGAATCTAACGAATTTACTAATTAGAAATTTAATAAAATCAATGTACCCGAGTACAATTTAATCCCCAACCCAATTCGTTGGCATGTGATAAAAAAATACACAGCCTTAAATAGGTATTTTATAAAACTTCAAAGCGGTAGATGAAGAAAAAAAAAATCAATTTCTTTCGAATTACGTTACAAGCCTAAAAAAAAAATAATAAAAACCAACTACCTAGGCTAGGCGAGTAAGTACCTACAGTACAGAATTAAAATTGAACGTGGAAAATTTTCTAAGCATATTTATCGTTTCGTTAACCCCAAAAAATATTCACAACAAAGGATAATACAATCTCGCATCTAATTCAAGTTCATTAAACCATGTTCCTTCCTTACTCTACCTACAACGTTTTCAAGTACGATTTATACAACGCACAACGCAGTGCTACCAAGTTCGTGATACGTTGCTAGGTAACGTTTGTATAGTCATTGAAACGCCCTGAACCGACAGTAAGCAGAGTGGCGCAGTGGAAGCGTGCTGGGCCCATAACCCAGAGGTCCGTGGATCGAAACCACGCTCTGCTACAGAAAATTTTTTTTCCTCAAAATTTTTTCTAATAATTTTTTACAATCGTTGTCACCTCCCAAAAGTATTTTAACGTCGAAAAAAATTAATTACGGGTATATTTCGACTGAATTTTCTATTTTAAAATAATATTTCGTAATGTTTTAAGGTTTAAAAAATTTTTATAATTTTTTCAAATTTTTTTTCAAATTTATAAATACGTTTTACGAGAGGAAAAAATTTTTAATGCAAAATTTGACAACAGAATCAACTTAAAATTTCATTTTTTACCCGATTTTAAAATTATTTTCACGCAAGAATTTTTAAACGTGCGGTAAACATTGAATAAAAAAATTTTTTATCAATTTCTTTCTCAAATGTACGTTATAAAAATTAATTTTTCGTAGAAAAAAAATTTTTCCTAATACTCGCGTATAATTAATTGAATTTTTGCCTAAATTATTTATAAATTCTAAAAAATTGCTAATATCAAAAATTTTCTGAAAAATGGTATCTACTGTTTTTTCGGATTAAAATTTTACTTATCAATTTTAAACCATCGAGCCGAGCTACATATCCACAGGAGGGGGGGGGGGGAGGAGACAGGAAGCTAGAAAAATCCTGTAAAATAAAAATTTGGTTGAATTCACCGCGACTTCCCTATACTGATAATTTTTTTAAATGATTCGATACTGCAGTTATAGGCTTTTGAGAAGACTAGAGGCATAATCAAGCGGGGGGGGGGGGATCTCAGTCGGTCCCCACTTGCGGCAGAAAAACTAGAAACATTTCTGCACTCATTCTAATTTTTTGTTTGTCATAAAACTCTTGAAAATGCGCTAATAAATCCTTAAAAAAATTTATATTTTTAAAATTTTGCCTTTGATATATTCAAACATACCATTTGCTTGAATTTTATAAATTCAGGCCCAAAAAACAGTACGCAAAAAAAGTGAATCCCCCTTCTTTGCATCATTCCTGGCTACGTCACTAGAAAAGACTGATTTTAATTTTAAATTTGTTCACTTTTAAAAGTTACATCATGAACAATAAAAGTAGGGAGTGAGAATACTTGAATTTAAAATAACTTTGTATGACTTTTATTTACTCTTTTCTGTATTAAATAAATTTTTTTCATTTGTTCAGAATTTTGGCAAAAACATGAAACAAATAAAATCGAAAATAACTACGACTTTGGAGCATTTTTCATTTAAAAAAATCACTACTTTTCACGAATTTTATGATTAAAATAGAAAATATTCACTTTTCATGATTTGACCAACAAAATTACAACTTTTTGTAACTTTATGGACTAAAAACAGAAAATGATGACTTTTCATGGCCAAAAATTAAGACTTTTTATGACTTGGTGACCTAAAATATTGACTTTTCATAACTTCACGACCAAAAAATACTGTCTTTTTGTAACTTTTTGACAAAAAGCTAAAAAAAAAAACAAGATGTTTTTTCTGAATTTTATGACAAATTAAATTACGAAATTGGATGAATAGTTGGAATTTTATAAAGAAGGATGGGGACTGAAAGTTGGGGAGGAAGTTTTTTAGAAAATCATATTCTTCTCAAATCTACTCGATTTGCTGTTTCAGGAAAAAATGAAAGGTTATACTTCGTTTAGTATTATCGTATTCATCTCAAAAATTGTGAAAAAAAAAACAAAAAACAAAATGGGAACATTTTTTAAACTTTTTTGCAAAATTGACGATTTGGAAGGAGGGAGTTTTTTTAAAATTTTTGTCATAACAAAAAATGTTCAGAACTATTTTGGCTACAATTTAGAATGAAAAAAAAAAATCAAAATACAACAAGGCTCGTTACTGGGAGGAGTAAGTGGCTTAAAAAAATTACACTTCGATTACAACTTTTTTCTTTTACATTCCAGATTAAAGATCAGTCCATCAGATAATTTTCAATCCTGCAATCGAACAAAATGCATTTTCCCTCCTGCTACATAATTATTTCGTCCGCTAGTCACGTAATGTATATTTTTCATAACAATTTCCTCTTACTTAACGTACTCTTCCGATTTAATTCGTTTTCTTCCTAATACATGTAAAGCTGAAATTTTATAATCACAAATCAGCATCAGCACGTGAAAATCGAAATCGATTAAAAATTTAATTTCAATCGTTTTCATCGGAAATGATTAATTTATCAGTACCTAATACTAAGTAGTCCGTGTATTTAAGATTGAAAGTTAATAAAACCCCGCAACTAAGTATATAGTACGAGTAAAATCATCATTAAGCGTTATTAAAGATGAAAATAATTCACAAGAAAAATTACCAACCCATTTTCTTAGAATTACAAAATAACTACAAGTTTACACGAAATTTAAAAAAAAAACAAAACAACAACACGAAAGTTGAGTAAACATAAAAATAGAAAAAAAAAAACACGAAACAGCGAACTAAATTTATTTATTTTTTTCATAATTTTATTTTTAAATTCGCTCACGTTATTTTAGCATTAAATTTGCAATTTTCAAAACAACAATATAACGGGTGTAATATGATTAAAATTTTATTACGAGGGCCACACATTCTTGAAAGTTCTTTACTCTCGTAATATTTTGAAGGTTAAAACCTTCGACGCGGACATTAGACATTTAGCAGCTTTATCGTACGTTACTCGCGTCGCTAATTAACGATAAAAAAATAAAAAAATAAAAGATACTCGCGAATGGTGGTATAGGTACTTCGATAAAACGATTTTATTTTTATTTTGGTCTATTTGTTCTACCAAAGCACCATACACTCGTACAAATTGGGAAATAATATGGACGAAGTTGTATTCGGCGAGAAAAATTTTCATATGAAATTTCTTATCAGGTCGTTTAACCGCGTAATCGTTTATATAATCGACGGTATTATCGAGAGTAAGTACACACAGACTCGTAAACACTTTAATAATAGTTTTCATTTTCTTCTCTAATGCTCTGTTCATGTTGTTGTTGTTGTTGTTGGTGTTAGTGGTAACAAAAAAGAAAAAAAAATTATGGCATTGAGTACATATCATTCTTGTTAATAAATATAATCCCAAATACGTAGGTAGGTACGCGTTATTCTGCGAAAAAAGCACACACGTACACACACACACACACACGCACACATACTCACACAAGCCAAACGAACGAGCTAGCAAAAAGTCAATGACACAAAAGCTCCTACTACACTTCGCCTTTCCTACTTTCGTATTCGTATTCGTACTGGTGTAATCGTACTGTGCCTACAATAAATATTATACACGTAGGTAGGTAGGTAGGTAGGTAGGTAGGTAGGTAGGTAGGGTAGGGTAGCATATTCACAAGGAGTATAGGTAATTCGCGTCCTCGTAATACACTAACCATACGACGACGAGCGAACGAACGACGGTGACGCTAAAATAAACGTAACACTACCGACAACGACGGCCATAATATCAGATCCGATAGATCGAGGTAGCAGGGAACACCACCTCACCTCCGCTACCATCGTCAGCGCCAGTTCAAAGCGTCAGCGGAGGAAAAAAGACACAACCAGCGAGAACGCAATGCGAATGACCGAGAAAGGGGTCATGTGCACGGTTCGAAAGTACAATAACCCTCGCGTAATTTCGCTCCACATCCTCACCCGGCGTCGTTCAACATTTCGCTACAGATAACCAGTATTTCACACAAAAGATACAAATCTACAACTGTGGAGGGGAGGGGGGAGGAGAATTACACTTTTTTTCGTTCGTCGTTACGTAAAGCCAAAAAAAAAAACAAAGAAGGAAAAAAATTTAGCTGTATGCTCCTACAACGAGGATCACCTTTCGATACACGTGTCGTATTTTACACACCTGTGCTTGGTGCTTGGGCTTTTGTGCTTTTTTGCTCGTTCCTTAGTCCTGTTTACGAGTATTGTCGAAAAAGTACCGAAAAACAATAACCGAACCGAATCTACCGTGCCAATAAAAGCATCGTGTATTTTTAAGCTCAACTTTTTTCTAGCCATTCGAGGGCGATCTTCTTCTTAAATTTTTAATTTAATCTCGTACTCGTAAATCGTGACCGAGCCGAAGCACACGTGAAGCTATCAACTTTGGAATTTTTTCGTTTCATTTTATCTAACGTAATATGCCGAAGACTACTAGAAAAATCATTGTGAACATGATAAGGCCGCGTGCGTATTTACGGTACAAGCTTATGCATTTTTATTATCGTCGCTACGTTGCGTAATGCTGATTTTAAATTTCAAGGCGCTCGTATCGGGTTTTGAACATAAACGCAACATAACATTAAAATGCCATTTTAAATAACTTTATCTTGAGCGAATTTTTTTTATATTCCCCCCTCGCCCCATTTTCTTAACACAAAATGAAAGATTTCTCAATTATGATGTATTGAAAAAAATATTATACATAGGTACCTTGGATTTAAGACTGTTTCCAGTGTAGAAGAGCAAAAACACCGTATAAAAATACAAGCCGCTTATTTCAATGTGTGGGAAGAGGGGTTGCGGGGAGAGATCACTAGTACGTTTCTTCATCCTATTGAAATACTTTTTTTTCGTAGTTTTACAGGAGACATATGCCTTCTACGAAAAAATTTCACATAATCCAAATTATAGGGCAGAAAATTAGCTATCAAAAGCAATGATTAAAATTGCATATTGACGCAGGTTGAAAAATCAAAATAGAATAAAAATCGAGTTAATTAATATTTTTGAAAATGTAATCAGTGCAATAGAAAGCTTATTTTCTCCTCTACAATACACAACACTCTCCCCTCCCCACCTCCACCTTCCTACCAGGTTTGTACTAACGTAAAAACTTCCCCTAAAGTACATTTCTCCCCCCCCCGCAAATTAAACCTTTAGATAGACTTTGTAAACTTGGTCGCGGTTTGTAAGGCTCCTTTCTAATGAACTAGCAACTTGGAAAAATTTTTATAGATTATTAGGAGTATATTACACTGTTCAGAATTTTTTTTTAATTTTTTGGTAGTGATTGTTTCCTCTTTGGCTACCAAAAAATCTATTTTTTCAGTTTTTCAACGTCACCAAGAGCCAAAACTTTCGAAAAAAATTTGAAAAAATTCTGGTAAATGCAAAATATTTTCAGTAACATGAAAATTTTTTTTCAAATACCCAACTCAAAAACAGGGCTCTGCAGGCCCCACCAAAGTCTAAAAGCCACGTATAACGTCCGAAAAATTGTAAAAAATTTCACTCCCCCCCCCCCCCCCCAACCCCCCCCCTTTTTACAAACCTTAAAAAAATTGGGTTGAAAAAAATTAAAAAAAAAAAAAAATTTTAAAAAATTTCCCCCCCCCCCCCCCCCACAAATCCCACTACTTTTGTACAAGCTTGAAAAAATTCGGTTGAAAAAAATTGCAAACAAAAAATTAACGTAAAAACTTCCCCGAAAGTACATTTCTCACCCCCTCTCCCTCAGTCGTGAATATGTATAAAAATAGTCGTAAAGAGTGACTTGAAAATTTTCCATTTTCAGACCCAAAGGCTAATTGCTATGCTCAGCTTGCAGTGTTTGACCAATTACGCAATTCATTTTTCTTCACGAGCAAAATCTCCACCCCCTTCCCCCACTCATCAATCGAATTTCATTATTTTTTTTCAAATTTTTCAAAGTATAAATTATTTTTAATTCGTTCGAATTAAAAATACGTTGAATTGTAACTAACTCACAATTCAAATAATGTTCACACAAAATAATAACATTTCTTAAATCGATTTTCTTAAAAGACTGCACAAACGAATAAGGATAATTTTGTTTTTTTAAATTTCAATTTTAACGTTTTTAAACATTTTTGTCAATTTTTATAATTTTAGTACTTCAATTATTCCCTTATCGTTCGCCTCGAAATTATTCATAGGTACACGATTGAAAAAAAACAACCATTTTCTATTTTTAAACTTGGATTATTCGTTAGGCCAATTGCTATCTTCTTACTTTGCAGGAAATTACCAACAGCAACGCATTCTATACTACGTTTCCTAAATAAAATTACAAAATCAAAACATCTCAAATTTCATACATCTAACTCCAAAACCCTGACTCTAAAACACACCGACGTCGTGGAAATTTCCATTTTAATTATCGTATCACACAGAAACTGTACAACAACGCCATAAAATGCCTCGCCACCATATTCTAATAAATCCAGACCATTATAACATTTTCACCCCATTTCACAGCTAATAATCGATCTCATTTTTCAGCCTCTGAATTTCACTCCAGATTTTTCCATTCCATACTAAACCACACAAACTAGGTAGTGCAGGTATATTAACCCAAATCTATATAATCGTACGTAGTAGGCCTAAAAGAACGTAGATAACTATTTATACAGTTGGTGTTCTCAATCGTCATCAGGCGTTTATTTACTTGGTAAAGTATTGACTTACGGCGAAAAGTTGAAATATTGATTTTAAAATGTCATCGACTATTGTACACGTACCTGTAACATACAAAAAAAAAAACAAAAACGTTAAAATGATGTAGGTAGGTAAAAAAAAAAATTAACATTAATGAGGACACAGTTTTAGTTTTACTGAGCCATGTTGTTTTACAATAGTAGGACTATAGGTATATAGGTATTTGCGTATTTTTTAATTTTTATTTTATTTATTTTTTATTTTTTTTTTTTACTCGTACGTACTTCTTCTAAATGATGAGTACGCGTAATTAGAGGAATGTTTTTAGGTTGCTTTGCTTCGTTTACATATTCGATAGCTACATTAATGGTAAATATTGTTGGTAAACACATACGAGAGAATACCAATTCGTCATTTATACTGTTCGTATAACGAATAATAATATTCTTTGTTTATCTGTATGCGCATTGACACGTGTATTGGAATACCTACGTGTATGTATGTGTGTGTATGTGTGCGTTGTTTCTTTGTACTTACGCGTTTTTTATTCTATTTCGAAACAATTCCCCTACCTCGTGCTTTCTACGCTCTATGCTCGTTTGTAAAATTATTATACCACGAATCAATTTATATAGACGCGAAATTATTAATTTTTTTTTTTTTTTTCAAATAGGTAAATCAATTTCGTATATATTACTTTTTTTGCATACATCTCACTCTACCTATCTAACTAGGCACAATATAAGTACGCAACTGATAACGGTCTAAAATATGCTTTTAATACGATAGGAAAAATCTAATTAAAAGAAGAAAACACTGTTGCCAATTGCGTACTCTATTCATAAAGAGCCATATAACTCGACTATTCACATAGGACGATAATCGAATTTCCAAGAATCTCTACGCTCCCTCGCGCGACACACTGAATACCCCGCCCCCGACCACCACCGTATTCACCGTTATAATTCGAGCTTTATAATTAACACAAAAATGAACGAAATATACCTACAAGCGGTACACTAAACTCTATACTTTAATTTCTAAGAATAACAAATTGCCCAAAGCTGAGTCTAAAAAAAAAAAATTAAATAATAAAAATAAAATAAAAAGAACACCCTCTCCCCTCCCCTCTTCTCTCTTTTACTTCGACTAACATTAGGTACATCAATTCTCTTTCACACACACACACACACACAAAATCGTATTCGTACATTACGTATGTATTATGTGTGTAGGTAATATGTATAATGTACCTACTTAACTACAATGTAATCGGACATTCGCCACGATCAAGCAGCGCTATCTATTACAAAATGCAAAAACAAAGTTTATTCGAGTACGTTGACCGAGCCATGAAACTAGGTCGCGATGGCCTTCAACTGCAATATTGAAACCACGCGTAGATCTTTCTTAATAAAATTAAAAAAAAAAAATATGTGCCATAAAGATGAAAAAAAAAAAAAATTAAAAGGGAAAAAAGCACGATGTAATTTGTTTTTACGAGAGTAAATTTTTTTAATTTTTTTTTTTTTCTTTCGTTTCGTTTTGTTTTGTATTTCTCGCTTTAACGTGTCTGCATCGTAAATTACTCGTTGTTATTCCAATTTGCCCATCGTATTCGTTTATAAAGTATATATAAAATACAACGAAGGTAACTATGTAACCTTTTTCATTAAACGGAATTATACTTAAAAAATCGCCCATGAACAACCCCGAGAAGAATTTTTTATCAGGAAGTTGTCTAAATGTGTAGTTTAATTTACGCTTTGGTTTATTTTTCGCACGCCATTTTATTAGATAGAAGCCAGACGATTAATTTACCTAGAAATTTGATTATTTATAATCGATTAGCGCATTGTTTAAACAAACACACGCCTACAAGCCTACGAAAGTACCCTTGAAAATTTTTTTGTAAGTTGAATAAAAATTAAACCAATTCAATGTTACTTTTTTAATAGGTATTTTGACTAAAATATGTACTTAGTAGCCTGATTTTCTACGTCATATTGTTAATGAGAATCAAACTATTACAGTATATCGACCTACGTTGGGTGGGGGACGAGGGGAGGGATATCAACAAAATTCGTTTTGGAGTCCTAGAAGACCATTATGACCATTTTTGGCCATGCCAAATATTTATTTTCATTTTTTTTATATTAATCTCCTCCTCCTCTACGCTCGAATAAAAATAAAAATCATTTGCTCAGCTTTATACCGACTAAAATCGATCAAATTTGAGAAATATGCTTCGATTGGCAACGGATTTGATATTCTGGAGTGGGGATCACTTTGGGTCAAAATTCAGTTGTGCCCAAATTTGGTGGAGGAGGTACTGAGGGGCTAAAATCGTAAATATTGTTCCTTTTTCAGATCAATCGATAGATAATCCAAAGTTTTATAACATATCCAAAAATCAATTTCCTAGGTCAATTAGGAAGGGAGATATGAAGGTTTTTCTCCTTTCTGACCTTTAAAAATTGCTGTTCCTCCCTTATCTCCCCTCCAAATTGAGATGGGAAGTTGAAATTTGACATGTGCACTTAATAGGGACCATAAATGTACATTTTGAGGGTTTAGACATTTCAGATTCATTACTCCTCCTCACAGCCTCGAAAATGTAGCGTTTTGGTCGATTTTTCTTATTTTTAGTTTGTTCCTCGCATATTTACGCTCTCACCCCCCCCCCCCACCACCACT
>FIZR01023285.1:0-49590 GCA_900060175.1 Ferrisia virgata | reverse complement strand
CGCAATGTGACCGGCCCATGCCCACTTTAGTCTCCTAGATTCGCAGACGACATTTGTTGTACTACCTAATCTTTTCCTCAAGATATAATTACTAATTTTTTGCATCTTTTTAACCCCCAGCATAGAACGTATCATGGCATTTTGGGTTGAATTTAGTTTGTTTCTAAGTCTATTATTTAAAGTCCATGTTTGGGCACCATATGTTAACACGGGGAGAATGCACTTGTTGAAAAGTGATGCCTTAATGTGGTTTTTGTAGGGCTTTTTGAATATATAACTCATAGACCAGTATTTTTTCCATGCTGCTGTTATTCTCCTGTTAATTTCGTTTTCTATGTTCCTATTTAGAGATATTAGTTGTCCTAAGTATGTAATTTCTTCTACTTTTTCAATTTTCTCTTCCCCAATTTTGATATCAAAAGGCTGATGATTATTTGACATGATTTTAGTTTTCGAAAAGTTCATAAGAAGACCCGCCTTTTTTCCTTCCTCATCCAGCTCCTCACTCCTCTTAATAAGAGAACTTAACCTCCAACACCAAATTTAAGTCCTAACCTTTCTGACCCCTTTTAAACACTCGACGTAAAAATCTTAGCAATTATAAACATCCAGGATAAAAAAAAAAACATAAAAAAATCTGCCCTGTAAGATGAAACTTAAATGAAAAACAATTGTAACCAATAATTTTTTTACACTTCAAGCTCCACTCCTACCCCTAAAATTTAGCCAAAAACAAAACACTTTTAAAAGAGAAAAAAATGATAAGAAAATAACTCCTTTATTTCCATCATTGAAATCTCTCCAACGTGGAAAAAAATTCGACTAAAATACTCTCGTTCATATCACAACGAAAAATACCGCATAGGTTGAACCCCCCTCCCTCTCGTGCAATTCGTACAAAAGTCAATTAACCTATTGAGAGCTCGATTGGGACCAAGTCCGCTGTACGAACGAGGGTGTCAAACGCATTCATTGTTTTACAACAACATTAACATTATTCATTTCCAATAAATTTCAATTACATTCGCGCCTTTCGTCATCATTCCATCACCACCATCGAAAGCTTCCATTCATACGCGTTCTAACCGCACCCAATAAATTCTCGTGGTTTATTGATGAGTGCATGCACAATCGAGGAAAAATTTTATCGAAGTGGCAAACGAGAGGGAAAAAACCACCATCGGCGATTACTATTTGAATATTTTATGCATTATAGGTACCATACCAATGTAGTCGAGTAATATTTTACCCATCGACAAGGTGCATAGTGTGCGAAGAAATTTTTTTTTTTTTTTTTTTTTTTTTTTTTTTTTTTTTTTTTTTTGTTTTCTGATTAACGAGACTACGTACATCTCGTATAGGTAGCTTTTCGTGATACAAACAAATCGAAAGAAATAGCATATTTCGCATATTGCGAAAATAATGCCTATTATGTATTATGATTGTATATTGTATGAGCAACTTACACGATACTGCGCAATTGGTGAAAGGGAAAAAACCTATATAGATACGATTTTTCGCCCAATAAGTATATGTATAAGAGGAGAGAAAAAAAAAATAAAAACATAAAAAGTGTATAAGAATGACAGTCTTTGCTGTTGAGTGTAATACGTGTAAAACAAATGTATTCATTTCAGTACCAGCCTGTAACAGTAACAAGCTACGAAAATCATCCCTGACATACTATTCTTGGCATTAACTTGTCATTAATCCTGAAAGCAGCTAAAGTTCAACTTATTTTACAGTAATAACCATTATGCCCTACGTACTTTCGCCGTCGCCGTCCACGAAATGTATAGTCAAGGACTTTTGAATTGCGCGTTTACAATTTTTTATCTCTTTGTTGAACTCTTTTAAAATAAAACTTTTCGATGTATACGAGTTCTTTCGAAATTGTGTGTTTTTTCTAATACAGCAGCGTAGTACGTACAAATAATAAGATACCTATTTATGATTTCATTTTTCTCTGTTGATTTTCTGATTTTTCAGGTAACAATATGGAGATTGCTTTGGGATTATTTGTGAACAGAGTTTCGGCGGTAGAAGAAAACAAAGAGGTGAGTACGACGTGATTACTAAGTACTGAAACTCGATGCAGTTCAAATCTACATGCAAGATTCGGGGTGTTATGCGAGAAACTAACTTAAAAAATAAGAAAAACCGACAAGAAAACTAGTTTTTTGGGATTGTGACAGGGTACAATGAGGCTGAAAAGTTGAAATCCCCAAAAGGCTTATCTAGGACCTAAACTAAATCTACATACCTTATTTCAACTTTCTAGCTCAAATTGAAGGGGAATTATGCGAGGAACAAACTCAAAATATAAGAACAACCTCCCTCCCACACACATTTTCGAGGCAGTGAAGAATTGCAATGGGTCGGAAAAGTCGACCCCCCCCCAACACATTTATAGCCCTACCAAGTCAACATACCAAATTTCAAATTTCTTGGTCAATTTGGAGGGGAGATAGGAGCGGAACAGCTCTATTTCAAAATCAAAAAATAGTAAACCCCTCATATCTACCCTCCTAATAGACCTAGTGATTTTTGAATAAGTTAAACAACTTTGGATTATCTATCGATTGGCTCAAAAATAAAAATTTTTTGCAATTTTAGCCTCTCAGAACCCCCCCCCCCCTCTCAAATTTTGGCATAACTGAATTTTGACCCTAGCTCAACCCCACTTCATAGTATCAAATCCGCCCCTCAATCTAAGTCTATTTCTCAAAAAAAATTTTAAATATCTGATAACGAATTTTTCTAATATCCCCCCCCCCCCATACCTAAACATAGAGAGAAAAAACAATTCAGAATCGTCCAACAACGATCTAGATCTACATAAACAATCATTTCTTTTAGTTAGCAATGAATCTCGTTCGAGGACTAGGAAAATGATTCAAACGTTAGAAAGCAAGGAATTGGAATCGTTTTTAAAAGACGCGCAGGAAAAATTTATTCGAATGGTCGCGAATGATTCTGATACATTATTGGTTACTCAAAGTTGAATATCAAAACCGTTAATAAACAAGTTTGATAAATTGTTCAGTAAAATGATTCGGTTGCTTATTCAATTTGGTCACTCAAATTGCGTACAGCTTAATAGGAAATGAATAAGAAAATCGATTCAATCGATCGCGAACGACATAACCGAAGTTTAATCACTCAAAATAAAGCAACACGCGAGCAACTTCATTGAACATCAGCAATTTCGAAATATAAGTGATTCAGCCGTTTGCGAACGATCTTCAAATTAGCTGGTAAAATGATTTGATCAGACTTGGACATCTTAATTGATTCCGACTTATGAGTAATAGGATAAAAAAGCTGATTCAGTCGTTCACTAACGATTCGTTCAAATGGCTAGAAAAATAATTCAATTGAATTTGATCACTCACTTCAGAAATTAGATAAAAATTAACTATGTTGCCCGCGAACGATTCGTTTGATCGTTAAAATAAATAATTCAGTTGCTAAGGAAAGGTTCCCGATCTGGCCACCCCCTCATCTAAATTTATTTTGACATACAAGTAATTGCATAAAAAAACTGATTAGGTTAGTCATGAACAAATCATATGAATCGTTTAGGAATTAATTTGATCAGACTTGAACACTTTAATTGATTCCGACTAGTGAGCAAATGGATAAAAAAATCCAATTCAGTTGGTCGCGAACGATTCCTTTAATCGTTCGAATAATAGTGATTCAGTCGTTCACGAACGATTCGTTCAAATGGCTGGGAAAATGATTCAATGGAATTTGATCACCTGCTACAGAAATCAGATAAAAATTGACTTCGTTGGCCGCGAACGATTCGTTTCATCGTTAAAATAAATGATTCAGTCGTTCATTAAAGATTTTCCAGATTTTGTCACTTCATCACCTCCCTTAACTTTGACATATGCGTGATTGCTTAAGAAAACTGATTAGGTCGGTCGCGAACGATTCGTTTGATACTCAAAATAATAATGACTCGTTCATTCATTTATTCACGAACATATCAATTGAATAGTTTGGGAAATCATTCGAGCAGACTTGGTTTTAGTTACATAAATTTTTTCCGACTTATGGGTAATTTAATAACAAAACTGATCAAGTTGGTCACGAACGATTCGTTCGAAAAACTGCGAAAATGATTCAATCAAACTTGAGTGGCTACTTGGTGCTTCGGAAATCAAATAAAAAATTGATTCAGTTGGTCGCGAACAATTTGTATGATAGTTACGATGTATGATTCAGCCGTTCATAAACAATTCCCCAGACTTGGGTACCTTCTTACCTTTACTGATTTTGACTATTGAAGTTACGAGTAATTACGTCAGAAAGCTGATTTGGTCGGTCGCGAACGTTTCGCTTCATTACCAAAATAATAATGACTCAGTCGGTCACAAACGATTCAATATTGAATAGTTTGGAATACGATTCGGATATATTTGGTAACCTCAATTGCTTCCGACTTAATGAGTAATTTGATAAGAAAATTTATCAAGCCCGTCGTGAATGATTCGTTCGATTTTTCAAATAAATGATTCAATCGTTCACGAACGATTTTATATTCAGCCGAAAAAATGATTCGAACAGACTCGCTCGCCTTACTAGACTACAATTTACGTGGCATTGGATAAAAACCTGATTCAGTAAGTCGCAAACGATTCATTTGATCGTTTGAATGATCCTCAGCCAAATTACAACTTCAAAAAAATAAAATGATGTACTGGCAATAACTTTACTTAAAATAAGCATTTCATGATAAAACTGATATTAATTTATATGACTCAAAAACGAATCGATCATTCATTTATAAACTCAGCTGCGTAAATTGATTGCGATTACGACTCGTGAGGAATCGACAATCGATTTTGAAACCATCAAACTCAGTCAGTCGCGGACAATTCCTTTAATTGCTCGAATGAATCGTGCTAAAAAAAACGCAATAATGCAAAAAGAAGGAACATGTAAGTAGATTTAAGGGAGCACGGCGGGGCTAAGCTCACCAGATGTTGAATTAGCCCTCCACAAAATTTTTCTGTGTAAACTTAATTTCATACGA
The DNA here is from genome assembly GCA_900060175.1 of Ferrisia virgata. NCBI lineage: Eukaryota > Metazoa > Arthropoda > Insecta > Hemiptera > Pseudococcidae > Ferrisia > Ferrisia virgata. Next base: position 44,543 of record FIZR01023285.1, on the reverse strand, counting down.
ATGACTAGAAATGTTTTGAAATCAGTTTCAATTTAAAGAAAACGTTTGGAACTTCTTGAGAAGTGATGGAAATATTGAAATTTCAGTCAAATTTAATAAAGTTTCTGTAGTAAATTTTATTTTTTCCCTCGTAGAATTCACATCTACAAGTGCACCTTTTTTTCATTAAAAATTATATTTCAAAAATATTTTGTCTTCGCTTCGCTCGAGCATTTTCTAGCAGTAACAAAAATTAAGCATCCAACTCCTGTAATCCTCCAGGAAAAACAATTACATTCTTGAAATCTAAACATTATTTTCCAATTCTTTGATTTTCCACGCTGGAGGCTTAGCCCCCCCCTCCAGACCATACCATTAAACTCCACCTATCAACAAATTCCCTTTAAATGAGCAAGTGTATAATAGAACAGATTCGATCGTTCATGAACTACTTGTTTGAACAGAATGATTATGAATTATGAGGTGATTAACCGAAAAATTCGATTCAGTCGGTCTTGAACGATTCGTTATACTCAAAATGAAATAATAAACGAGAAATTTTATTCAGAGTTGAAATTTTTTAAACCGTCTCAAACTAAAATAATTAATCTAATCAAGTGAACAACAGGACAATACAACTTATTTTCAAATTAAGTCAGTTACTTTAGCATCACCATAGAAAAAAAAAACCACCTGTCACTAAAATTGATAGTATTAAGCTTTCTCTGCGTGTTCAAAAAAAAAAACTTAACGAACGATTTAATCTTCTTTTTTTTATTCAATAAAGATTTGTTCCTGCACAACAATGAAAACGAAATTTATTTGAAATATTTAAAATTAAATTATGAATCTAAAGAATAAACTTGAAAACATAGGCATTTTTTTTTCAAGTACATACATAGCTCAATCGAAATCCCTTAAAATGTACACCGCAAAATTTTTCTTAATATGCTTCAACTGACACATAAAAAAGATACAATTGCCTATAAATTTAAAATTTTGTAATATATTCTACTCGCAAATAAGCTTCGAAGACGACTATAAATTTTCAAAAGAAATTTTTCCACGCCAAGAAATTTCAATTAGTCTAAGCCGGATTCGTCGTTAATTCAAAAAGCAATTTTTATCTCAAATATACCTTACATCTACCTCCGAATATCTACTCGAGCTCGACAAAAAAGTACATACCAGCTAAACAAATAAAAAAAGAAAATTATGAAGCTCGCTATATCACACCAAACGAACAAATGCTATATAAACCCGAAGAAGAAAAAAAAGAAAATAAATTCTCGCTTCGTAAACGTTTCCAAATTAAGCAACCCTCGGCCTCGTGCGAAAAAATTTAACGCCGAAAAAAATTATCAAGTAGGTGCCGCCGTCATTAGAAAAGCCTTATGTCGCGCAAAAAAAATTAAAATTCTACTTTTTAATAATAGTAATAAAAAAAAAAATCTTCAAAATTAGCATTGCAAATAGAAGAAAAAATATTCGTTACACTTTATGAAATATTAATTCGCTATGCATCTTGCAAACAGTAAAATTTTTCTATTTTTATTTTCTTTCTTTCATTCTTTGTTTTAATAATCTATACGTGAGGCGCGATATTAATGGGTTTCTCCTCATTCACACATAGGTACCTAGGCTACCTACAGAAAAAAAAAAAAAAAAAAACCACATAGAATAAAGCCTTTAGCTATGCAAGTTAAAACACTGAAATATTCAATTGCACAACTTCGCCAAACTTTTATAATTAAACTTGAAACTACCTTGTTTTTATATTCGAATAACTTTGACTTTGAACATAGGGTTTTTTTTTTCATTTCGCTATTACGTCTGCTTTAATAGTATTTTCTCTGCGCTTTTTTTCCTACCGAGAATTCTCCAACGAAACAGATTTTTTTTACTTAGGTAACAAAAATTACAAACAAAAAACTAGCCAAGAACACAACGGAATAAAATAATAATAAGGCGAAATTAACCATTCGAATTTGAATAAAGTTTACTACAAACATTTTTGCTATTAAAACTTTCACTTTTTTGGATATTCATTATGAAACGGAGAAGAAAAAAATTACCGCCAACGTTGTCTTACACACTTTGTTTTTCTTTTTTCTTTCTCGTCTTTTTACTTTTCTTTTTGTTTAAAACCCAAAAAAAAGTGATAATTTCATGTTTTTGTGCCGAGTTACGAAAATATTCATCAAGAAGAGAGTTTCTTTCTTTGTATAATCCTTTTTTAATATAAGTTAAGTAGTTATCAGTTATTTCAGATTCGAAATTAGGCACAAAAAAAAAATAAAAATAAAAAGGAAGCAGTAAGAAAGGATTTCAAAAGCAATATGAAATATGCAAGGTATTTTAAAATTTTTGGCGATTTGTGAAAATCTTTATAGAGTTTTTACATTCACGAAAACATCAGAATCCTTGATCAATAAAATCATAACATCCAATCTCGCACATGGTAGAAGAGGGATTTGGATCTTAAAGCCCCTCTCATGGGCAAAAAAAATATGAATTTTCCACGAAACTTGGGCTGTCGAGAGCAAAAAATTACATTAATTACACAAAATTTTTCATAATGTAAATTTTGATGATTAGAAAAACCATTTTCTCAAACATTTTCGCTCTCACTTCGCTCGGGCATATGTATTTTTTTTCAACGAAATATTAAATTTTGATAGTTGTTAAAACCCAAAGTTTAAATGCACAATTTTCATTAATAATGGGGTTTAAAATTTGAAGAAAAAAACACAGTACTTTTCATGGACAGAAAGGACTCCTTAGATCCGTTAAATTTTCAACGTAATGAAAAAGGAGAAAACAATTTAACATGGTTTTTGAAAGCCACAATAACAACTACGAACCCCAAAACATTGGGAAACAAAATTATGAGGGTGTGAAATGCTGCTTGCGATACTTTTTTAAATTTTCAATTAAAACAAGTACACCCTCCTCCACATTTTCAAAGTCCGCATAAAGGTCATATTGGTGATAAAAAAAAATTTCGAAAAAAAAAACTCACAATATACTTCCTTCCGCCCCAAGTGCCTTCAATTTCATACCATGTTTGAGAAAAATCGATTGAAAACTCATGAAGAAAAAAATAGCCTGCAAATCTCCCACAAAGTACATCTCCCTTCTCCTCCACAAAATTTTCAAATGAAGGATTCTGAAAAAAAAAAGAAAAGAAATTCCCAAATTTAGAGGAATTACATAAACAGAGACGTATGAGAGCTGAAACATTTACCCCTTCACCCTCTCCGAGTCACACATATAAAACATCGAAGTCTCTTTTTTAACCTATCACATGAAATAACGTCACATGCAGGTAAGAGAACTCCTTGTTTTATTTTGACACCTTTAAAAAACTAATTTTCAGATAACTTAAATGATTTTCAAATTTCCATGCAACTGATTTGATGGCAGAAATACTTCATCCACCTCACCACCCTTCAATAGTCTGAGTGCACTGCAGCTCTGATTATTTCAACTAAAAAATTATGTATGAAGATAAAACAAACACGATGATTTTTCAGCCTAATTCTTGTGTAATTTTACAATTACAGATGCTTTTTTCTAGGGTAGGAGAGGTACAATTTGACTAGAAAGTAGACACCACCAAAAGACACATCTAGGACCTTTTTCAACTGCCTAGCTTAATGAGGGAGAGGGGGGATATACGAGGAAAAAACTCAAAAAATAAGAAAAACCGACAAAAAACAACCTTTTTGGGGTTGTGAGGGGGCTGCAATTGGATTGAAAAATCTAAACTACCAAAATACACATCTACGTCACATACCAAATTTCAACTTCCTAGCTCAATTTGGTGGCGGATATGGGAGGGAAAGCTTTTTAAGGTCAAAAAGGGGGCGGGGAAACGTTCATATCTCTCTTCTAATTGACTTAGGAGATCGGTTTTTGTATATTTTATGTTATGCAACTTTAGATTGCCTATCGATTCGCTCAAAAAGGAACAATTTTTGCAACGTTAGCCCGCCTCTCGGCACCCCTCCCCCAAATTGTGGCATAGCAGGATTTTTACCTCAAGACATCCCTCTGAGCAAATGATTTTTTAGTTTTGAAAAAAAAATAAAATAAAAATAAATGACATGGCCAAAAATGGTTATAACGGACCCCCTCCCCTCCCCTCATCCATCATAGGTCGATAAACTGTAACATTCAGGTTTTCATTGACAATATGCCGCAGAAAATCTGGCTAAAAACTAAAGTGAAAATGAAACAAAAGATATGGAACGTTAGGCAAACCTAAAAGTGGATAAAGTGAACTTCCTCAGAACCACGAGACAGGTTTTAATTGGCATTCTACCGATTTCTTTCCTTCTTCATGGCTGCACTTACATATTTCATATTACATAAGAATTGCTTAAAAAGAGGTCTAATGGTATGGAGATTTATTTTCAAAACGTGACATGGGAAGTTTGGAAGGTCAAGTTCGTTTTAACCACAAAAAATGCCTTCTTTCGAAAGACTTCTAAAACGACCCTTTTTTGAGACAATGAGCTCAAATTTTATACAGCTCAAAATGACTGTCCTCAGAAGAAATTACTAAAATTCAATATAGTAAGTTTTTTTTTTTGGCTTCATCCTACTGCATAATTTTCAAGCCATCGTTGCATTCGTTTTATCACAAATTCGTTCCAATCGACCAGATTGCTCATCTTTTCGACCTTCACAAGAAGAAGGGAGAAGGTGAAAGATTTCTTACTTCTTTTTAAAATATTTTTCTTTACTTTTGTTGTAATCCTCAGTTACCAACTCATATCAGCATTTCTGAGTAGGGTGCGTCAAAACTTCACATGTGTCATCTGTCCCAGATTAAAAATATGTGTTACCAGGGGCTAAATCACTCTTTTCCCTGTTTGCCCTCCATCTTTTGTTCATTTTGTTTACGCAATTCAAGACGTCGATGTAAAAAAGTCTGTAAAACAGATTGTAAAGAAGATGAAATCCGGAAAGGATGAAAAAATTGCTGCTGATATTTATAAATTCAAAAATGTAAAACAAGACTGTAAAAGGCTACAAATATAATTATAATTTGTCTGTTCATTCTATTCATGTAGTAAGCAATCCGAGAAGATTCCCACTAACCCAAAAATTTCAAGAAAAGGATATTTTTTACCCTTCATTTTTTGTTTTAACATTAAAATGATACCTGCAGGAGGAGAAACAACAAAATCCTAATAAGTTGGCCTTATTTTTTTATGTAAATGAAAGATAAAACTTCAAAAAATTTGTGAATCATGAAAAAAAATTATAATAATACTAATTACCCGGCTGATCTCTTTTCTTTTTTTAAATTTTTTTAATCTTGTACGAAATTACTGATAAGTGAAGATGGAATTTTGATTCTTGAATTTTATTTACTAAAAAAATAAAATTTTCGCATTAATTCTTCTCAATAACTTGACATCATTGACAATGACAATGAGAATTTCACAACTACGTGTTGCTCATTTCCATTGGTGTAGACTCGTCTTTTTAATTTCAGAAACTTTTTTATAAAACTAAAAAAATTGTAAGCACTCCCACAAACTTTATTTTAAATTTAAATTTTCAATAATTTTAAAGATTAAAATCAAAGAACAAGGTAAAAAACTAATGAACAAACAACAGAATGTGAGCAAGTATGTGTTAAATTATAACAAAACCGCAACATTTCCGCAAAAATTTTAGCTTGCAAACTTGCTACATTGCTTTTTTTTAGCAGTTTTCTCTTCTGGAAAATTGCTAATGTGGCAACACTGCTCACACCATGCCACTGTGTGCAACAATGTTGTAATTATTACTTGGGTAATGCAAAACAATTTCAAATTGTGTAAAAAAAAAATTTTTTTCATATGTTAGCAGGGTTCTCTTCTTAGCCTTTTCAGATTTAAAATCATGAAAGCGTTCTGGCATTTTTGTAGCGATGGGAGCTATCGATAGTTTTTAGCCTGATTTTCTATGTCATATTAACAATGAAAACCAAGCTATCACAGTCTATCCACCAACGTCGGATGAGGGTGGGGGATATCAACACACTTCGTTTTGGGTTCCTAGGAGACCATCAAGACGATTTTTAGCCACGTCAGATATTTATTTTTATTTTTTTTTTGTTTCATTTTACTTTTTCCCCGAACGTTAAACTCATTCACTCCGTTCGATACCAACCAAAAACGCTCCAATTCAGTCAATCGGCTCAGTTTGGCGACGGATTAGATATATATCAGTGGAGATGAATTTGGGTCAAAATTCAGCTTTGCCCCCATTTTGGGGGAGGGGGTGCTAAGGGGTCACAAACACAAAGATTGCCCCCTTTATAAGCTAATTGATAGAGAATCAAATGATGTATAGCATATCCAAAAATCAACCTCTCAAGTCAATCAGGAGGGGAGACATAAAAGTTTTCCCCCTTTTTGACCATGAAAAAGGACTTTTCCTCCACTATCTCTCCACTAAATTGAGCTAGAAAGTTCAAATTTGGTATGTATATTTAGTAGGCGCCTTAAATGTACCTTTTGGAGGTTCCAACTTTTTAACCCCACCGCACCCCCTCACAGCCCCAAAAAAGTGGTTTTTTGGTCAGTTTTTTCATTTTTCTTATTTTTTGAGTTTGTTCCTCCGCATAACTCCCCTCCTAATCGAGCTAGGAACTTGAACGTAGGTATGTACATTAAGTAGGAGCGAGCCGTAGATGTGCCTTTTGGGGGTCTCAAATTTTTAGCCCCATTTAACTCTACCTACCAGCAATGCTTATTAGAAAATTTTTTTTCAATTCTCATGATTGTAAAATGCCACGAAAATCAGGCTGAAAAAGCGTCGCAAGGCGATGCTTTTTTTTCTTTTAATAATCTGAACTGTCGATACTATCGAATAAACAATCGATAGTCGCCAATTATTACATTTTTGACAGTCGATAAAAGAGTTGCCACTTGAGTAAAGTTTAGTTTCATTCTGAATTTTATCGAAATATTTTTCCTTGAAAAATGTGAAATTTAGTTTGAATTTTTGAAGAGTAGAGAGAGAAAAAATTCTTGAAAAAGTAGAGTGTCCCTAGGCACACCGATACAAACTCTCTTAGACCTACATTCCGTTTCCTGCACACAAAAAATTTAACATAATTTATCCCAGTAACTTCCAATCGCCATCCATAAGATCAGAATTTTACACCCATAAAAGCGATTACACAAAGCTCAAACATAATTGATCACTAAGCACACTGTACGTAGCTCTAAACTCTATCACTTTTGCATCCGTTTACAATAAAATACGTATGTTCGGCGAGTGTGACATGACATTTCAAAACATCAGGCGCCGAATCTCGGTAGGTACTTTCGAAGCCATCAGGCAAAGAAGAAACACTTCGCATCGCGACGGTGATAGGTATTCAGAGAAGGCAAAACGTTCATTAATCTTTTATCTAGTTCACCGTGAAACAAGACGTAAAACAAATTAAAAGCTCAGATTAATTTACATGCTTTGCGTTTAACTAATACACGACACGTACATTAAAATGGGGGAAAATTTATAATTTTATAACAATTTCGTTTCGCGTCGTCGCACACTCTTACTCGTACTCCAAATATACCAACGACGACGTCTTATTTGCAAATCAAAGTTCATGGCGAAATTTGCTCCAATAAAAGCAAACTTCGTAACGCTAACAAAATACTACGGCAATTTATATTTGAAATTATTTTATTCGTTGATTAAAATATTAATAAGAGATTAGCGAGGCGATAAAATATCAAAACGTATTTACTCGAGAAAAATTTACATTTTACGCCCCAAATGTTGGCCTGTATATACTTTTTTATACAGAAAACTTGCAACTTTTCAAGTTACTTAAATAGCTTTCGCGTTCATTCGTCGTTCGATATCGTATTGAAATTAAACTCAAAACGATTGAATATTAAAAATGATAATTTTTCTCTCTATTAAAATCAATCGAATAAAGAGGCGAAAAATACACGATCAAAAGAAAAGTATAAACTACTCGAAACGAAGTAAGATTTGGAATTTTACACAATACATACCTACGTCTGTATTTGTAAGTCAGTTTACCTGAGGGGTGTAGATACGAACGAATGAATGAATGAAAGGGAAATGAGGGGGGTGGGGGGAGCTTATATATAGGTAATGCAATTACTAGGTATAATATGTGGTTATCGTAGTCATTCGAGTCTGCGTAAATTTACGTGTTCGAGGTAAATTAGCATATTATACGTAAAGCAGTATACCAGCGAGTATTATATGTTGGCAAAAGTTTATACGAGATTTTTGGAATTGTTAATAGCACGTACGAATTTCCATTCTCATATTGTATGATATCTTTTAGAAAATTGAAACGGGAATTGAATCCGAAGTCCTGATTGAATGGATTAGGTAAGTATAGCAAAGGTATTCGTTGCTATTTCATTCTGTTCTGCAGCTCATTCCTTCGCTAGTATCCATTTCGATAAAATTCAAAAGTATATAAAATGAAAACACTTCAATATATTTATTTCTCTCTCCCTCTCTCTCTTTATCTCTACACCTTGCCTTCATTTTGCGAGAATTTTATAATACTTATGCTATATCTAAAATCAGACAATATAGCACGAAATTATTATTCGTACATTTACGCAGATTCGTTCATTCGTTTACATTGTTTTGATGTTTACGAACGAAACAGGATAATAATAAAGCGAATAAAGATTTATCTGCTTTTATTATCAAGAGATAATTTAATCTGCTTAATCCTCGGACGGATGTCTAATTTGATAATACTTTGAATATGGTATGCCTAAACCTACGTACCTACCCCCAGAGTCAAAAAATTCCAACAACAAAAAGCTTCGCTTTGCGATGCTTTTTCAGCCTGATTCTTGTGAAACATTAAAATTATGTGGATTGAAAAAAGCATCGCTACGATACTTTTTCCTAATCGGTGGTAGGGGTAGAAAGTGATTTTAAAGTGCATAATTCGGTTCATCAAAGAACACATTTACAACCCCCGCTAAATCTGCATGCCAGATTCGTATAACTGAAACACCACAGTTCACGTTCTCGCATTGTTTGAACTGCTTGCAATAAGAAAAACCGACCAGAAAACTACATTTTTAAGGCTGTGAGGGGATGCAATGAGGATGAGAAGTGCAAACCACCAAAATGCACGACTAAGACCTATACTAAATTTCAACTTCGTACCTCAATTTGGAGAGGAGTTACACGAGGGACAAACTCGAAAAATAAGAAAAATCGACCAAAGGGCTGTGAGGGATTGCAATAAGGCTAAAAAGTTGAAACCCCTAAAAAGTACATTTAAGGCCCATACTAAAACCTACAGACCAAATTCTAACTTCCTCGCTTATTTTGGAGGGGTGATAGTGGAGGGGGGAGTGGGGTAACCCCTTATATCTCCTCTCCTACATGACCTAGGAAGCTGATTTTTGGGTACTTTATACAACTTTGTATTGCCTATCCATTGGCTTGAAAAGGAACAATTTTTGCATTTTTGATCTCTCAGCACCCGCTTCCCCAAATTTGGGTGTAGCTGAATTTTGACCCGAGGTCGACCCCACTCCGAAATATCAAACCTGCCACCAATCTAAGCCTATTCCCAAAATTTGATCGATTTTGGTTAGTATTGAGCTGAGCAAAAAATGTTTAGTTTCATGAGGGGAAAAAATAAAATTAAAAAGGAATAAGTTCTGATATTTTTTACATTGTCGGTATAAATTTAAGTGTAATATTCGCTGTTTCTCAACGACTAATTTTCGTCACATTTCCTCAACATTTCAACTTGAAATTATAAAATCAATCCAGGGCCATAGTCCACTGTCGACGAGTAAACCGATGACAGGTCAACTGTGGAGTGCGCTATTAAACATTTTTCATATTTTTTAACATTTAAACTTAAAATCATGAAATCAATCAGGATCAAAGTCAACTGATAATCCTCAACATTTCAACTTGAAATCATAAAATCAATCCAGGACCATAGTCCACTGTCGACAGGTGTACTGATGACAGGTCAATTGTGGAGTGCGCTATTAAACATCTTTCATATTCTTCAACATTTAAACTTAAAATCATGAAATCAATCAGGATCAAAGTCAACTGATAATCCTCAACATTTCGACCTTAAATCATAAAATCAATCCAAAGTCAAGGTCAACTGTTTATGGGTTAACTTCAAACATCTTTAATTTTCCTCAGTATTTCAATTTAAAATCATAAAATCAATCAGGATCAAAGTCAACTAAATTTACTCAACATTTCGACCTAAAATCATAAAATCAATCCGAAGTCAAGGTCAACTGTTTATGGGTCAACTGTTTATGGGTCAACTTTAAACATATTTAATTTTCCTCAGTATTTCAACTTAAAATCATAAAATCAACCAGGATCTAGGTCAATCAATTTTTATAGACATTTCAACTTTAAATCTTAAAATCAATTCAGGGTCAAACTCAACTGTTGGCAGGTCAACGAATGACGACATTTTAACTCAAAATCATAAAATCAATTCAAAGTATAGGTCCACTGTTGACGGGCTAACTTCAAACATCTCTAATTTTCCTCAACATTTTAACTTGAAATCATAAAATGAGTCCACTGATGTCATTCCAGGTCATCAAAATCTGTCCCCCGATGTCAGTTCAATGATGACGTCACACTGTTGATGGTCCACTAATGTCATCCAATGATGACGGGCAACGGTTGACCATCGTTATTGGATGACTTTAGTGGACGATCAACAGTGTGACTTCATCATTGAACTGACATCGGTGGACCGATTTCAATGGTCTGGAATGACATCTGTGGACTTAATTTATGAAGGACTAATTTTATGATTTCAAGTTGAAATGTTAAAGAAAATTAAAGATGCTTAAAGTTCACCCATAAACAATTAACCTTGACTCTGGATTGACTTCATAATATTGAAGTATTAAGAAAAATGAAAGAAAGTTGGCCCGTCAACAGTTACCTTGACGGATTGATTTTATGATTTTGAGTTGAAATGTGGTCATCAGTTGTCTCATCAACAGTTAAGCTTGACCCTGAACTGATTTTATGATTTCAAATCGATATGTGCGGAATAATTAGTTAACCTCTACTCGTGTTGATTTTATGATTTAAGTTGAAATGTTGGGGAAAATTACCAAGTGACAAGTATTAAATAAAAAAAGAAAGAAAAAAATTGTATCAATTACATTGAAAATACCATAACTTTCTTTCGATGTTAACATCAGACATGGCCAAAAATGGTCACAATGGTCTTCGAGGACCACAAAATGGATTTTGTTGATATACCCGCTCCTTTTCTACCACATGTTTATAATAAGACTGTAATAGCCTAGTTTTCATTGACAATGTCACATAGAAAATCAGGCTAAAAAAAAACTCTTCTCTTCACATCACGAAGAAACTCTCAACATACTTCTGAACGCTTTTTAACAATATTAAATACTTTAAATATGATTAATTACTTTGAAATGAATTGCATTTGACTTTTTTCTAACCGTGTCAGCACGTCGAGCCCATCGTTGGGTAGATTTCATTATCCTGAGATGGTAAATTCGCGCACCATGGTAAGTTAACCAAACCAAAGAAGGTGTGTAGGTTTGACGACTATCGTATGTTTGTTTAAAGGTTATCAATCTAAAATGTTATATCGAGAGAAAAGCGAAAACGAAACGCTAGAGCTATATGCCACCTTGACACGTCTAGTCGAATATCATCTTTATGAAAAGCGCCAAGCCAGAAGCTTTGTTTAGTGCAGAATTCCATATACGTATGTCATAATTTAACAAAGGAACCGTTAATCGACGTCATTTTAAACGGGTCGTAGTCGTATCGTTGAAAGCTACATTAATTGTCCGAGTGAATCGAATATCAACGATGAATACAATTTTTGTCTTTCATGTTTCAAGCGAAAACTACAATGGTTCAGTGAAACTGGCGGGGAAATTGTTTTATTTAATTTATTTTTGAAGGACGAAATTTCTTCAAATTGGTCGGTGTCTTGTAAGAAAGGAAATTGTTTACGAGCTGAGGCAGAAAACAATTTGAAAAAAATAAATTCTTAAAATACTTTTCAATTATAAAACGGATCGAAATATTCATTAATGAAAATGAATTTCAAAAAATTACATCGGCCGTAACGAACAATTTGTGGGTGAGTAAGTAATGTTATGAGATGAAAGAGATTGATGATAAGGTTCCAAATAAATCATTCCTGATCACCCATTTACCACACAATAGACCTTAAACCTTACCGAATAACTAAATATCAATCTTTATTCAATCAATGTTACTGTTTGAAACTTGATGTAGGTGATTCGTGTTGCAAATAAAATGTTCAAAACTAGAGAAATAATGCAGAAATACAGAATGAAAAATTTTACCCAGATAACTACTGTCTTGTTCCTTATAAATTTTGTATTATCCAATACAAAATTTGTTACTCCTTCAAATCAGATTAACTTTTGAGTCGATAATTTACTTGCGATCTAAATACTCGCCAATTCATTCACAGGAAGTCTGAAAATAACGCAAAGATCAAATTTATTTGTATTATAATAATAACAAAAAGGAAAACACAGTTTTGAGCAATTAACTAAACTTAACTACGTACTTACTATTATTTGACATTATATATTATAACTGTTAGGATGGATAATATAGGAAATAACGCTGGACGTGTTTCTCCAAGTATACTGGGATGATCCGAGAATCCGCATCATAGACAATAAAACCGAACAACTAGAGTTGGCTTGGGATAAAGATCACAAATTTTGGGTACCAGATCTGTACATACGACAATTACGTGAGATGAGAGTTTTATCAGTATTTCAAGAAATGGCCGCTATACGACTATATAGAAACAGCACATTACGTATTAGTATCGGGTAAGTTTTACAAATTACCGAATTATTGTGAAATGCGACCAGCTTAATGTAAAGATAAACTTTTTGCAGTATGTTTTACGCTCAAAGTTTTGAGGAAATTTAATATTTTATTGAAATGAAACGCTGCATCTTAAATACACAACTTTTTTATCGCGTTGCAAATGCAAATAAAAACACCGAATACTAATTACGTGCAAGTAGTTACCTCGCAGCTAGGTACTTCTGACGGCAAATAATTACTGGTAACTCTTTCAAGTAAAACTGTAGTGCACGTTTGGAAATGACTAAATTGATAGAATAATTTCAAACAACGATATAAAGCTTTAATAATGTGATTGTTCTCGTTGTGAGGAACAATAACGCTTTTCGTTACAGCAAATGAACGAGAATACATTTTGTTGTTTATTAATACCTTTTTGCTGCGAGCATTTAAGAAGTATACATGAACGTGAGGTATCTGAACAATCATTTGTATTCACCTATTCCACTAACATTCATTATCAACTGAACAAATAGTATCTCATCGAAATTTCACTTCGACGTTTTTTAATACTAACCACAATTACGTATAGTCGTTCCATATCATCTTTTCAATTGATTATTGGTACTCATATGAACGGAGAATTTTTCGATACCTAATTCATTAATTTCCGGTTGGTTCATCTATGATGCACGTTTAATGTAGATGTTGTTTCAAAATGCGAATAGATACGTTACTTTAGCAATAATGGCTAGTTTATAAACACATCTCATTTCTGGAAAATGATTCATGATTCATTAAGGTACATGATAATTATTAGTAAAACGGATTATAAATTACAATTTTAAAAAAAATCTTATAATTTTTGGCTCATGGCGCCTATGTTTGATTAAAATCAAAATAAACATCGAATCAATGTTGGCAATTACATAATGATGTTCTGTAAATGAAAAAAATCGTCGTTACAAAATCATAATTTATGATTAAAAATTGAAGGATACCTGCACTACAAGTTATAATTAATGAAGTACTTTTATATAAAATTTTTAATTTCACTTTACAAAGTAGGAAATTGAAAATTTAATGAGTAATTATTTAAAAAAAAAAATGTTTCTCGTCAAATAATATATTCAGTGTAGCCAATTACTGCAATCAAATCAGTAACAATACTGAAAATTGAAATGAAGTACCTATTTCAAATTTTTTAACGTATTTTTTCAGAACTGCTAATTTTGCAATTTAAAAATATAAACTTGAATAACAATTCTTGAATTCTTCGGGATAAATAATCAAATAATAAACTTAATCAGTAATATGTTTCTAGAGCTACAATAATCCTCAAGTGCGACATGGATTTCAGACTATACCCTTTAGACGTTCAAACATGCGGAGTAGACTTCAGCAGTTGTAAGTTATATTTTAATAAAAATTTTATGAAGTGTTTAATTACCTACAGAAATACACTAACCAATATTGCTCACAATGTTTGCTGCACAGTTACTTTTTATACATTTACATAAATCGATACATTTACCAACAGGTATCGTGTACGTGTATCGCATGCTAGAAAATTTTCAAAATAAATAAAAAAAAAAAGGAAAAAATTAGAATAAATTGCATGATTTGCGGGATTTGTTTGTTCGCGAAGAAATTACTAAAACGTGAACAGAAATCACGAAAGTTATTCGCGTATTAGCATTGCGCTATTTTTGGATTCCATAAAATATTTTACTTTTTCTTGGCTGTTCGTATATATGAGGCAAAATTTATTCATTCGTATTTAATAAATTATAACAATTTAACCAACGTATCGTTGTATATGTTTTATAAATATAAAGGTTAATGCGCATTGTTTCCTTATGAATAAATCATTAAGTAAATGGCTGATATTTTAAATTTATGCTGCTCAGATAAATATTCAGAGTCGGATATGACATTTCGGTGGAAAGACGACTCGCCTTTACGTTTTCCTAGCGATTTTGCTGATGGATGCAGATTACCAAGATATGTGGTGTCATTTGAAGCTCAACGAGATCCACGTACCGTATATTACGGTGAAAGTACGTTCTTCTATGTATGTGCAATGATTAAACTCATTTTCTGCAGGGATAAAAATAAAAATAACTTATTTTTTATTTGTGGCTACTTTAATTTTTTTACAAACTAGAATAATGGTACCAAGACTTTTAAGAGGGTTTTCTACCTTAGCAAGGTATTTGCTAAATTCGTAAAACGCTCGTGTAGGTATGATAACTTATTGTTGAAATTAAATAGTTCCAATAAGAAATTTTAGATGGTTCGGTATCGTTTTTTATATTTTTTTTTCAAGCCGGTCGAAGCCTTTCAGCTTGTATTCTAATTATTTTTGTTTTTTACTTTGTACTCGAGTCTTTTTGACTTACATCGATTTACTCGGACTGTCTCTTCAACTACGCATCTTTCTTTGAATTTTTTATTAATAGTTTTAAATTTTCGGATTTGATTATTCAATTTACCCTCGCCATATTGTTGTACGCATTTGTTAAATTTTTCCAAAAAATGATAATATAACACAGTATTTACTTGATTTAAATCCCTTGAAATAACTTCATCTCTTATCGTCAAAGAATATTGATCTAATTTTGTATGTCTGGCATTCAGTTTCAAAGAAGCCACGTACTTTAATGGCCTTTCCATTAGATTAGCTACCTAGTAAAACTATAGAAGCTTCCATATGCTTCATTATCATAACTAAATCAAATTCTCGATCTATTTTCACAATGAATTCGGCAATTGCGGTGTTATTGTGGCTTTGAATGAAATTAAATCCTAAATCTACGCTTATTTGATTATATTCATGATGTGCTATAGAGCTATGAATTCCAAATGCTGGCTTTACTGATGCGTTTAAAAATTGTTGTAAAGCCATGTGTGTCGTTTGACCTATTCCGAAGAAGTCGTATAGAGATTGAAACAATGTTGTTGGATTTCTCATAATTGCCACCATCGATATGCTTGGATACTGATATGATTTCAATTTAGATGTATCTATACCTTGTATGATGAGCTAAAATGTGGTATTTTCTACTCGATGTGATAGTTTCGGGATAGATAGAATCATCTGATAATGGTCGAAAGTAAGAAGCATAGTTGATGTTCATTACATCGAGTGAATTCATCATGGCGAATCGCAGAATTACACTTTGAACGGCTGTGCCCCCTGTTTCATAAGTTTTCAAAAAGTACACATTTGTACGTATCGACGAATTAGCTATTCGTTTCTTCGCAACATTTGTAATTTTATGGTTCACTCAGGAATTCTTCAACGAAATAATGCTCAAATACTGATAGTTTATTCGGATTTCTATAATAGTCGTTTAGTCCAAATCAGTCTCTTCAAAATGAACATCACACTCGCAAAATAATTATCCATAATGGGTAAGCTTTGGATAATGTATGGAATATAAGAAAAATACTGACATATCATTCCAAGAGACGTCATTTTCTGAAACACTCTTGTTGAGGTACAATAACATTAGTATAAAAACTAGCAATATCGACGTACATGATATTAGACAAGAATTTACGGGAATTGATTGAAATATAGAATAATAAACATTCCAACTGCTACAAAATGAAAAATAATAGTTGACATTGGTTAACGGGAGCTTTTCGAGGTACCGTATCATAAAGATAAAAACATTTAATTTTAAACTTATCCAAATCAAACGTGACATTGAGTAAAAGAATAGAAATACCTTGGTACTTGATGAGATAAATCATAATTTTTGACTATGAAAAACTGTGAATTAAAGAAATCTGTACTTTCACTAATTCAGAACAACTACTTACGCAGAGAAATAAATAAGAATAATAATTGAGTATCACAAATGATAATTCATTTAAAGGTGATAATTTGGCTTACCCACTTACCCATGTATTTTTTATTTCGAAAAAGATACCTACCCTAGACGCTCGAGTAGTCAACGAACATTTAAATTTATTTGAAGATGGAGCGAAACGTGATCAGAAATATCATCTTGTTAGGTCTAATTAGGTATGCTTCGCAGAAATGTCGATAATTAGAGAAAATTTTCATTATTTTTTTAACTTTTCACGTTCGTTCGTGTCTGCATAATGCTCGAATGGCCTCTAAAATCAGAATGAGACACGCGTTATCTATTGTCAATTTAATTAGCACTTCATTAAAAATGAATTCTTTCTTTTCGCAGGTAACCATTCAGCAGCTCATTTAACTATTACATTAAGTCGTGAAATACGCAGCCATCTTTTGGAAAGTTATCTACCGAGCACATTATTTGTAATAATGTCTTGGGGTAGTTTTGTAGTTATGCCGGAAGTAGTACCCGGTCGAATGGTTCTTCTGGTCACTACCCTTCTTTCATTGGTTACCATGTTTGATACAGTAAGGTAAGTAAATAATAGATACGAGATGGCCATTAAATTGAACTTTGTTAAGGTAACTCGACTCCTCATCCAGGGGTAACTTATATATTTTATATAGCTAAACGGTACACGCTAAATCGACGTATTCTTTATCTTAGGAACAATTCACCGAACGCGTTGGAATTGAAATGCATAGAAGTGTGGATTATTTCGTGTACTCTGTTCGTATTTTTGGCGTTAATGGAATACTTCATCGTGTTATTTGGTATGCGATACGATAAACATTGGAGACATCCTAAACAAGAATTCGACTCGAAATCAAATACTCATAATTTGTCTTTGTATGGTAATCAGAAAGTAGCGCCAGTTGAAAATAATATTATTATTCAAAATAAAGATGTTCCTAATCCGATTAATATAACTACCTCTTTAAATAAAGTAAGCCATTTTCTGCATCGAATCAATTTTCAAACCAGAATTTATTTACTTGCAACTTTTCTTCTCTTACAGGAAAAGGATAGTAGAAAAACAAGGTTACAGCTGAGGTTGTTGACACATCATGCTATTCTATATTGTGGCTCTCAAAGAGGAGTGCTGGATCGTGTGTCATTGACACTATTCCCATTATGTTTTTTTCTATTTTGCGTGATATACTGGTTTTCTTACTTATCTGAAGCTAAAAGAATACAGTTATAAGAGTATCGAGATGTACCTAAATGCATATTTATCAGAATGTACAATCTCAGAGTTGTAAACAATCGTCTTCCATTTTCATTTATTTCATTATATAAATGTATAATCATTCAAAAATATCAAAGAATAGAAACTACATATTTTTCAGATTATTTTTTTAAAACCTGAATACGTATTCCAAAATAAATAAATTTAGAAAAAAACGGAAAAAACTAAAAAAAAAAAAAGTAAACCATTCTACAAATAGAACAAAATAAAAAACCGAAGCTTCACAAAATTCTAAAATTTTATTTTTAATTGATAAATATTTTTTATTTAAGTGAAATCTCGGAATTTTTCTGTTTCTAGAGAAGCGATGAAAATGGAATAAAAAATACGCTCGAAGAAATATTGGCATTTACTCACTTATTGTAGGTATCTATCTGAATACTACGCCTTACGTACCTACTATAGAATAAAATATTTTTTGTATTTTGTTGACGAATAAATTGATTAGAAAAACCAACGAATTTATTAATATACTAACAAACATGATACTTTTAATCGTAACCCAATAAAAATGCTTCCGAATACGCTAACTCTGGATCAGAGCTCTTGGGTCTAATTCTTCTACCAATTGGTTCAGTATCATTGTAACATTTTTTAAATACTTTGTTCACTACAGCTTCAGCCTCTTCTAAGGAAACAGGCCGAACAGCTAATATCGAGTCTACAGCTCTCTTTCTCACGCATTCCTGTAAATTGAATACAATTAAATTACATTCAGAAGTAGATCGCTAATGAAATACTAATGTTCATTGAAACGTACCCTTTGGGCACCTTTTAATGTTCTTCTCAAGATATATCCATGGACAAAAGCGCTTAACCAACCACAATACGTTAAATTTGCAGCTCGTATTTCACTGCAAGCCAAGTGTTCGATATTTTGAAAATCTACCTCACCTACACAATTATCGTACATATGAATGAGTTCGTGATAGAGTACCATATGCACCATGCCTTTTGTAGTACACATATTTTGACAAACGACAACCTATAAAACAAAACATTATAAATAATTGAACTCAGTGAGAAAAATTTCAACGTTACAAATAATTACTTGATTCTGTATCGGATCATATCCACCGGTCACCACAGGACTACAATGTTCACACGAAATATGTCTAGAGAAATCAAAGGGACTGTAAAACATTAGTCTGAGTCAGTCATAACTGAGCAATGTAAAACTAGATGCTTCATGAATATAATACATACCAGCCATTTCTTTCTAAAGCGTTTACCAATATTTTCAATAATGGACCTGAAACACACAAACCATTTAGTAGAATTTATAATCAAAAATACAAACCTATACTGGATTTAAAAATTAGATTTATAATTTACTTTTAACGAACGCTTTATGAACGTTCTCTTCACATCTGCGTCTATGACCTTTACTCTCCGGTACGTAATTAAAAATCCAATTCCCGAGACTGAACGTATCGTCTGTTTCTTTTCTTCGTCGCGGAAATAAATCGTAACCCCATTGTTTTGTTTCTTCAGGAGAATAATTATAAATGGGTGATTTCTTTTCTTCACTCATATTCGATACAAGTAGTTTTATTCACAAAGTAAAGTACTTTTACCGGCTTTTTCTTCAATTTCTTCAACATGTTATGTTGTAAAAATTTCATCAGCAAAGCTTATCACTTGGAATTTTTTATCAAAGCTCTGAAAGATACTCAAATTCATACACGAGCCCGGTCGTTTTACGATTTTTTGGCAATGCAGAAAGATTTTCATTTAAAACTTTTAAAACGTGTGTAAATGTTTTTGAATAATAATTATAATATTTAACATTAATAGTTGATTTTTCTTTAATAATGGACAGAAATTTCCCTAAGATATTTATTACTCTTAAAAAATAGTATTTTTAAAAATTTTATAGTTTCAAGTCCCAAGTTTAGAAACTTACTTCACTGTCGCTTCAGTCTGTCAACTTATTTTCAAAGCAAAAAAATTTTTTTTTAGTAAGTTTTAAAGTTTTGAATTTTTAAAACTTTTTTGAAAATTACTCAATATGAAATTGTATTCTTAATTTTATATTAGCAAGTGTTTGTTAGAACTTCATCGGCTTGTCACAATGTCAGATTCGGATTCCGATTCAGACGACGCACCTCCTCGTGTCTTGAAAAATGCCTATGATCTTCAACGCATGAAACTTGATAAACTGATGAAAAATCCGGTAAATTGCAACTATTCATTGTAATCTGCGTTGAAATACCTTTCTCATTGACTCATTTATATGTCAGGAAAAACCTGTCGTGATACCAGATCGTCCGAAAGAGAAAAAACCTCTATTTGTACCAGATTTCGTTCGGAATGTTATGGGATCCAGTGCCGGAGCTGGTAGCGGTGAATTTCACGTCTACCGACATCTTCGTCGAAAAGAGTATGCTAGACAAAAAGCGATTTCTGAAATGAGTGAAAAGGTACGTGAGCAAAACTGTTGCGTTGTATTTCCCTCTATATGAATTAATAATTCTGTATTTTACAATGAACTTTTAACGTAGGAAAGATTAGACTACGAATTTCAAGAAAGACTGAAAGAAAATCAAAAAATGGCTGAAGAAAAGACTGCTAAGAAGAGACAGAAAAGGCTAAAAAAGAAAGCTAAAAGAAAAGAAAAACTCAAAATGCAAAAACTACAGAAACCTAGTAAAGACGAAAAATCTTCAGAGAGTGAAAGTACTGACTCTGGAAGTGATGATAATTCAAAAAATAATGCTGAATTGACGCAATTTGAAAAACATAAAGATGATCAGTCCGGTGAACCTAAAAATGATGATGAAAAAAAATCTGGCGATGAAGACCGATCGTAGGAAAAAAATTATCATCGATTGATGAGGGATTTTGAATTGTATTGAAAATAATTATATATCGATCATTATTTGATAGGAATTACGCTTGTGAACTGTGGCCGAGTAATTGAAGTAGGTATTATCAAATTTTCTGCCGACGAGGAACGCTTGAAATTATTTTTTTGACGTTAAATATGAATTTAGTTTCTATATGCGAACTGTAAACGAATTAATTACTCGTGTGGTAATTCTGTGTACTTATCATGTTAATATGCACATATATTAAACAATATTTTTCAAAGAATTGTGTCGTAATGGTAATTTTATAAAAACTTGTTTCAGGTTTTGATTTTTCTTTTTCATTTTAGCTGTATAATGAAATTTTACTGAGAGAAAAAGTTGATCTTTATTACAAACGTGAACATATTTTCCATTTTCCGTCAACTTATATTTCTTTCATCAAATAAAAAAATTGATAAAAACTTAACTATCACGAAGTTCACAATTTACATCATTAAATTCACGTTTACAAAACTTTGATAAAAAAATAATAGCTCACTTCGAAAAATTATATACATTAATAAATTTTATGCTTGAGTACAGCTTTCGATATAATGAGAGCGAAAACCTCTTCGACATCTTTATATAAACTATTGTTAGACTTCAGTATACATGTTGAGTTAGACCCATCAGATAAATATCCATCGTCCAAGGGCCCGGTCCTGTTTAAGCTAACTAATCCTCCTTTTAATGCAGTTTCAGATATCGATATCTTCCCCAATTGAATAAGTAACAAAATCGTATCCTCGATTAACGGTGGAAAAGCTTCGCAAATACGAGCAAACGCTGGCAATGTATTTACAAATAATTCCATTCTACAAGGCGCCGGAAGAGCTATGAAAAATAGGGAGAAATGTAATTAATACGAAAAAGAACATCATAAGATCTCGATCTCGCATATTCAAATATTACTACTCTGTAATTACCGGTCAATAAAGCAGTCAAAGTATTAAGAGCTAATCTAGAAACCATCATGGAATGAGGTAAAGCGTACTGCAAGGCTAATTGAGATATCAAATCAACAGCGAATTCTTGTTTCTCTAATGAAGGTTGGCTGATCAATTCGGCAATAAAATCTACACAAATGTGCATCGATGGTATACCAGTCACTGTTACAGGAAGCAGTTCGCGGGGGTAACCTTGAAAATGTACCAATTTACACAACGGAGGATCGGCAATAAAAGTTTGATGTAGGAACGAACATATTATGCTTTGTACTTCGCGAAGCGACCATCGTTGAGATTTTGATTTCTGAAATGAACCATATTCGAGTATGATTTCATTAAATGGTGGTATTTCGAGGTTATACCAACCAGCGGTGTATTGAGAAACTTACAATATCGTCATCAGTTTCTAGACACGATTCTAATAATATTTGAAGTGCAGCGCTTTCTTGAGCTGCAATCAACGCATTTTTCAACTCTTCTCTTTCAGCGTCGCTGGTTAATCCTCCAATGGGGATAATTTGATTTGATTGAACTGCTGTTAGAGGGCCATCCATCAAATGTCGACCAAGTTGGCTTCGTGACGCTGCCAATGAAGATTGTAACACCCTGATAACTATGCTTAGGACAGCGGGACACCTAATAAAAGTACAAATGAACCGTGGAGAATAATTCATTTACAAAATGTGCAAACGTTGTTCGCGTATCATTTACCTGAATACTCGATCGTCGCATCTTAATATTTGTAACGGATCTATGATTATTTTTTCTTGTTTTGGAGGTACAGAAGGTAACGTGGCTTCTTCGTGAAGTAAAGCTTTGATCGTCATCACCCATAAACTCCTTGGTAATACACTGTTAAATCTTAGCCATACTTTTTTGTACAGTTCTGTATAAATAAAACAAAACACTCATTTGAAACTGGTGACGTTTTAAAATGAAATACCAAATATGTTCAGTTTACACACCTTGAACATACAAAGGAACATTCTTATCCAACGTTGATCTTAAATACTTCATGAAAGTATTAACATAAGGCCACATTTCCTTCAAAGGCATCGTCAGTAAAGCTGTCAATAAACCAGATGCTCTCGATGGACACGTAGACATGTTTTGTAAGGCTATAAATTAATTAAAGGATTATACAGAGAAGCGCCTGAATAGAATTTCCATCATTAAGAAGCTTACCTTCAGCTAAAGATTCTTCGGAGATCACTTTAGTAGAAACGAAGGTCAATGATGTTTCCTCATCCTCTAGCCAATCTTCCACCAAAGATAAATGAGGAAAATGAGTCGCCAAAAGACGTAATAACGAGGAAAAAAGACCTGAAAATGTACGTATTCAAATGTATTAATCGAAAAAAAAAAAAAAAATTAGAACACCAAATCAATAAATATGAATCGAACCGGAATAACACTGCTGATCTTTTTGGGCTTGTTGTAGCAAATACTTGATAGGAAATTCAGATAAAAATTCAGCCGAGTAACTCTTCACTACTCTGTTCGCATTAACATAATTTTGCGTATTGGATAATCGCA
Source organism: Ferrisia virgata (assembly GCA_900060175.1). Lineage (NCBI taxonomy): Eukaryota > Metazoa > Arthropoda > Insecta > Hemiptera > Pseudococcidae > Ferrisia > Ferrisia virgata. The sequence goes on along the minus strand of FIZR01023285.1, from coordinate 21,226 downwards.
CGTCTTCGTACAATAAAATATAATATAGTAGCAGTAATTGAGGCATAAATGATTTAGTTTTTGTTTCACGACCTTCCTGAAATAATACGATGCCATTAAGATGAGCTATAATAGGACAGTTACTTTTCGGCAGCATTATTAACGGATTCGTGAAATGTAATAGATACTGACGAAGAATTTATTAAAATAAATAGAGAAAAAAATCGAGTTTTTATACCGCATGTGATAGAGAATCTTTGAACACGGCCATGATTTCTTCTTCTGTGATTCTTTCATTAACTACAGACTCGTATGGTAATTTGTTGCTTATATTCAGCATTGAATTAACATATACGTCGATCAAAGACGGTAGTAATGGATGCAACGGTACAGTACTGGCGCAAATTTGTCTAAAAAAGGGATCGTAATAATTTTAGAAACTAAAATGCCTATCTGATGGCGCATGTGATTTTCCATTATACCATCAACATACTTATAAATCCATCCTTTCACATTGACTTTATGTTTAGAAAAAGCTCTACTTTTCATTAATTGGTGAATACAATGTATTGGTAAAAATCCATGAATATTTGCATTCAAGTTGGGTGTCACCAGTATACTAATAGCTCGGGAAGTTACTACCTGAAAATACATTCAAAAAGTATCGATTAATTGCGAAAAACATTGTTGGCAATTTTAGATGCTTTCTTAAACTCACTTGTTCAGTAAAGACTTCCTGCATGAACATAACCTTGATACGGGATAAATTGGTATTACGAATAGATACCCTCATGCCCAAAGTTGAGCATACCAGATCGCTTATAGCAGTCAACTGACCGCTATGCACATGGATAGCTAATAAGAGTAGCATTTCACTGAATGAGGTAGTTATATCGGTTGGCCTAGACAAAATAATACCGATTAATAGCATTCAACGATAGAAACAATTCGTCCAATTGAGTTTTTCGTACTTTCCAAAGAAAGGAGAATCTCCAACGGAAAGCCATTTCAACCAGTGAATGACTTTAGTTTCGTATTCCGTTTGGCTGATCAAAGAAGGACAAGCGAATAACATGCAGACTGCAATAGATACAAATCTGACTCCTTCGGGCGATGGAGGAGGACATATGGTCATTAATTTAATTAGCAACGATATTTCTTCGTCTTGAACCCTTAAAAAAATAATGTTTAAAATTTTTTCATTTCGACGTTATTCAACACTTTTACAATAATTACTTAATTCCGGCTATTCCACGTAAGGCGCAATACAAACGAAGCAAAACTGATCCATGGACAACGCTAAAATACGGAATTTTATTGCTGTCTTTGGTCTGACTGACTATAGTTCTCAACTGAGAGATAAGTTCATCTCTAAGACGTTGCAAAGCCACATTACTTTCTTTGATATTCTAAAAAAATGACTGTATTAGAATAACATCACTTCGACGAAGATATTCGAGTAATATTTACTTTTAGTCGGCCACGAGTAAACATAGAGAACCAATTACGAACGGATTGATCATTTCCTAATAACAATCCAGAAACGAATGGGACAATATCACCGCCAGTTTTAGAATAATTACTGTCTAATTCACTGTTTGAACATTCGGGAAAATCTAATGTCAACGTTATGGTTAGAGCTGGCATTTTACAAAGTTCAACCTGCAAGAACAGAAAAATTGACTCATCGATTTCGTGATTTCTAGCATCCTACAATGACTTACGCATTTAGAGCGTATAATGTATGCTCCTTCAGGATACATTCTAGAAAGAGCTGTTAAAGTTTCCATTCTAATCTTAGTTCCGCCATTTTCATCTTCTATTTTATCAGAATTTTGGATCAAACTCATGCAAACTGGAAAAAACGACAGCATATTATTTCACATACACACAACACACGTTGTATAAGACCCTCGAACGAATCGAAGAGCACTTGAAATTAATCACCGTCATAAAAGCAATCGGGAAAATTAGCCACAATCCAGCATATTATATCTGGTCCATGCTTAACATGAAGGAGAGTTTGAGCTATATCTTGAATAGTGAGCAAAGCCGGTAATTCAGCTAAAGCGACATTAATAACGTCGCATACTTCGGGTATATACACAGCGTTGTCGAATAATTCCGAACTCTTGATGTAAAATTCGTTAGCATTTTTTTGATACTCCGTTATCTGCGAAGATAAATTTCTTAAACCAAGTTACGAAATCGTTTGTACAACCATCTCTCTGTTTACCTGACTACCAATATATAATAATTCGCATAAAACCAAACGTAATCTTTCCATCGAATCACTACGTTCGAATTGTAAAGCTAATCCATTATCGGAAGGTTCTGCCAAGACGCTGTCTCCTTGAGAATTGCCCAATTTCTTTCTACACAAAGAATCCAAAATTAGAAACAGTTTCATCGAACAAGATATTAATATTCAATTATCATACCTCAAATTTTGTTCTTGTTTTACTTTCACTTCTAATGCATGGAAATCCACCGATAGTAAACTAACAATTAGATTGACTGCTTCGATGCTCGATAATATGGTTAAAATTTCTCGACGGTTTTCAAGACATTTTCCGGTAGAATCGACCGGTGTAATTAAACCCATACGAACGAGGCATGGTAGTATAGATCTGATCTGTTTGGCGGAGAATTTCTTCAGTGAAACTACATCTACGTTAAGTAAGGCTTTATATACGTCCGGGTGAACGGTGAAATCGAAATTCATTGCGTAAATATTCCACACTCGGAGTAAATTTACAATGAATACAAAAATAACATATTAGAAGGAAAGCTCCGGTGTTATACTTATTCTAATGACACGAATGAAAAAAGGAAACTACTATGGACTTATACAAACTACTGAGAATGAGATCTAACATTAAAATAGTTCTTTCATTACGTAGAATTCTTCAAAAATACCTTAAATTAGTAAAAAAGTTACCAAAATTAAAGAAAAAAATGAAAAATTTGAAGTGTATCAAACCATATTGTTTATATTGATAAGATTGACAAATAAATTAGTTTCAATTATACTCGTTAAGATCGCTAAAATCGCTTTCTTATCTTTCTTATCTTTCATTTTTATCAAAAAATTTGAAGTTTGAACTTCATTAAAAAATTGAAATTTATAGAAAAAAAGCGTGTGTTAAATGAATGTTTGATTTGTTGCAGTTCTAAATTAGGCGAAAATTATCGAATAATTTCGAATAATACGTCTCTATTAATGTATTTTGATTTTAATTTTTATCCATAAGATAATAACCTCGTTTATGATTATGCCTTGGTTCGGTATGTGTCATATTTTGTTACTTGAAGATAATTATTTTCAATTCATTATATTCAATTGTTTGCTATAAATTTCTTACTAACAGTCGCATTCTTCTTTACAGTTTTTAATGCTACCACTGAGCTGCCCTGAAATAGTAATATGAGGTGAGAATAATTCGTTATATTATTTTTCAGATCGAATAAAAAATATGAACAGCATTCACAAAGAGTGTAACGAATTAAAACAAAAATACGATGCTTGTTACACGGTCTGGTTTACAGATAGATTTTTAAAAGGAGATACAAATGATGAGATGTGTGCTCCTCTATATAAGCTCTATCAACAATGTTTAAAGGTATACTTTTAATTTTATTTTATGCGCAGTGAAAACTATCCAATGGAATCATGTCGACAGCTTAAAGAACAATATGAGACGTGTTTTAATATCTGGTTTCCTGAGAAATTCTTGAAGGGTGATAATAATGATAGTATGTGCAGAGAACTTTTGAAATCATACACAGAATGTGTTCAGGTACACGATTATATTGCTATGATATGATACATTGGATAAATTTTCCTCTTGGTCAACGTATGTTTTTGATTCAAAAAACATGTCATATTATCGTATTGTTTATTTTGTAGAAAAATATGAAGGAGCATAATATCAGCATAAAGGAAGTCGAGAATGATAATTTCGAATTGGAGAAGAATATGAAACATCAGTCCAGCAGTAATTCAAAATGATTTTTTTTAATGTACCCACATTTCCACTAATTTATTAAAAGTGTTCTACCTTGTAGTTATTTTAAAAATATAAAAAAAATCCTTTTTCCGTATTTATTATTAACAACAAATCATAAGGTATTTCGACACTTTTTATTAGCATAAAATATTACAAAAACAGACAGTTTCTAGTGAAATCTAACAACGTATTATTAATCTATTGAGAAGTAAACTTCTTCAAGTCTCTTAACAAACTGATGTAGGAGCTGTGTTCATACGCTGTGGCAAGTTCCGATACTTTGTATGCGAATTCATTAGTAATACCTTTCTCATCCAGGAAGTTCATTAGTAAATCGTACAATTGCTACAAAAAAAATAACACCAAATACATAAAATGAAATTAAAACTAGAAAGTATGCAAACGAATACCTAATCAAATAGAAACTTACGCCATCGAGTATTTCTCCGGCGACTTGATAGTTGGTATCTTTCCATTCTCCTTTATACAAGGCGATATTTTGAATGGCGAAAATATCCTCTGAAAACAAATGATTATTAAAAATACATGATACCATCATTATCGCGCGTTCAAATTTACCGGCATCTTACCGGGAGCCATTTCTTCATCTCCGCCAGCATAAGGATCTTCAATAAATTCACAAGAAAATTCGAGAGAAGTATCTCCTCTTTTAACATAGATAGAGAATTCGGGTCTAGATTGAATATCAGGATAACTTTCTTCGTTCGGATCAACGCTTTCCGGTGCTTCGACATTTCCAACTGAATTATTGATGTTGAACTTGATCGTAATGCTGCTTGAAAGAAAAAATAACATTATCGAATAAGGCCGAGAAATTGAAAAAAAAGATGATGCAATTACGTTTCTCCTGGAAGAGATTTGACTAAAGTAACTTCGGAACCATCCAACTTTACTTCGAATTCATCAATTTTAGAAGGAATGGTTTTGTGTTTTTGAAGCTTCTGTTCGGAGGAAATTTCATTTTCGAGAAAGTCAGCTAATTCACTTTCACCTGTTCAAATCACGTTGATATATAGTTTCTATGATCACAGTTCCGGCGCACTTATGCACAAGTTTAAGTGAACAAATAAAGCTTACTTTTAGTAGAATACTGCTTTGGTGTAATGTTACACTTATTCCATACGATGGTAGATTTAATTGCAGTATTATCTGCTGATTTCATACAGGTACTCCACAAAGTACTGTATAATCGCTGTTTCGAACTTTCCGGCTTAATAGTTTGTCTGAATAAATTCATGAAACTAGAGCCTGAATAGAGTTTGAGAGAAGATCTCATTACAGTATTCATCTTGATCAATTGCTTAAACTTTAAAAATAATAATGATTATTTTATACGGGCACAAAAATAATATAAGATTACAATTTTAAAAGATGTTTAGACCGAAGACCAATTACCGAAATTGATAAAAACGTGCGAGGTCTCAACTTTCACCGATAGAATATGGATAGAACAATACCATCATTTTTTTGGGCGTTTTGTTCACTGGAATGTTTGAATAGCATTTATTACCGTTAAAATTTTGTGGTCTGTGAGAATTTTTATCTTTATCAGCAACGTTATCACCAATCAACAACGTGTTTTTCATTTTTCTATAATTTAAAAAAAAATTGAAATTAACATTTCAATTTTGTAATTGTATGTCAAATTTGTCATAGGATTTAATAATGATGAAATGTGCGATCTGTAAAGATGCTTCATCCAAGTATAAATGTCCTAAATGTCGCATTAATTAGTAAGTATTTAATGTTTTACTGCCCACTTCTGGAAAGGATTCTTCTCATTTATAAACTCTTTTCGTCTACAGTTGCTCTTTAAATTGCTGGAAAACGCATTCTTCTCAAATATGCGAACCATACAATGAAAATTTACCATTGAGGGAAAGTACTCTCGAAAATTATCAATACAAAACAGAGGATACAGTACCTCCTGAAAAGCTAAAACTTTTAGGTAAGTAATACTGCACTGATATCACTGAACGATTTGCAATTTTCAAATCTATCATATAAAAACTGTATTTCAGAACATAATGAAGGGGTTCTCGCAACTCTACGCAATCCTCATGTACGCAAGATATTAGATCTTATTGATAAATCAGATAATCCTGCTGCTGATCTTAAAGAAGCAATGGCTGAACCAATTTTTGTAGAATTTGTCGAAGAGTGTTTAAAAGTTATCGAGCCTGCTGATGATGGTTGAACGTGAATATTGTGCGTGGAAAATTCGTGGGAAAAATGACGTAATTTGTACGTACACCTTCGATGTTTATCTAGTCAAATTTTGATGGAATCTAGCTATTCATTTCTTGATGAAAGGACCAATTGTGCGCTAGAATTTCATTATTTATTCTGTCGTTGAATATTTTCTCGGAGTTGAGACTACGCAATCGTATGAAATCTTTTAAAATATCGAATAAATTTACATATTAATCGAAAACGTACAATAATGTGTAATTCATTTTATTTATAATGATTTCATCACAATAACACGATAAACTAAACAAAATTATTATCCTGTTCTAGAACCTTTACAGGTGCACGATTACCCTACATTATCGGTTTTCACAATTCGACAAGACGACAGGGTACAACAAAGTAATAAAAAATATCTAACAATACAAAAAAAAAACAGATACATTTTAAAACATAAATTAACGCGACTAGCGTAATAATGATGTCATTATGTCGGCATTAAAACATAGTAAACAAAAATTCATCTCATCTTCTTACAAATAGAATAAAATACGGTATGTAACGAATTCTTCGTTAAATTATCATCAGTCTTGTGGAATTTAAAAATTAATCTTGGATAGATTATTTTGTAAAAAAATAAAATATACACAATTTAGACGAAGACACAACACGCAGGTTTATAATATGTCAATATGATTTGTAAAAAAATCTTAATGTTTATATCGAGAAGGAACTGTTTTTCAATACGATAATTTCTTGATTAACGTACACCTAAAGTTCCGTTTTTAGGTTTTTTGGTACAGGTGCTACGTAAGGATGAATGTCTGACGGTGGCGACATATTATCCAGTTCTTTGGCTAGTTGCCAGTATCTTCTGCGTACATGGAAGGCTGCTGATTTAGGTTGTCTTTGGCGAGTAAATATTCCTTTTTTGTTACCACCGACTCGTGTTGTTGCTACAAGAATAATGAGAAAATATTAGTAACGTGTTCTAATGGTCACGATGAAAATAATATTCGTAAATATTCTCATTACTTTGAGCAGTATTGAAGTCGGCGAAATTCCAAATCATTTCTCCGATGAAGAAATTCTTTTTTCTTAAATTATCAAATGCTTTAAAATGCTCTGAAAGTAATTCGATTTGATATTCTTCCGACCAAATGTACGCCGGAGTCTACAAAAATACAACGAATTTATAATATTATACAAATTTTGCGAAGCGAAACATAGTACAGTTACATAGGATTTCATTTTGTCAACTATTAAAATATGCAGTTATAATGTAGCTACCTAAACGATTGAGGAAAATGTTTGCAAAAAATACTAAAGATAAAAATAATTACACAAACGATTATTCAAATGCTATTGTGCTTTCATACTTTTACGACTATGTTTACGCGTTGATAAGACCGAGTTAATATACACTTACAAAATGTAAGCCAGGCATTGTATCAGCGCCATATTCTGTCATAAAAACTGGCTTATTATATTTGCTATGCCATTTGAGAGCTTCGTCTTCCAACGAAAGCTGTATCACTTCTAAATGACCCGGATTTGAATACCAAGCATTATATCTATTGAATCCGATCACATCTAAATACTGGCCCTATAAAATAACTTATTATTAATAATCAGCCGGACAATATACCATTCCAAAATTACGTTAAATAATCAGCGTTCAGCGAATATACAAATTAATTGCTCGACTTTTTAAACTATCCGCGAGAAAATATGTACAATTTTCATGCACAGTGCATCGATTAATTTCCAAAATTAAATATTAGATCAATTGCCCGGATTTGTTTTATTTTAATTTTGATCCGTATCAAAATTACCACAATTTGCAGCATCTAGAATCACTCACCAGTTTATCAGAATACAACGAGACTGCTATTGCTGCAGAAACTGGTCTCGATGGATCTAGTTGCTTCACATAGCTCGCCACCGATCTAAAATTAACGTTGTACAATTACTCGTAGGTAGATACCTATGGTTGACTTTTCTTTTTTTTTTTTTTTACAAAAAAAATACAAGCACGTGCGTCATCAAACTACATTTAATAATGGGTGAGAGCTGCAGTTGACCGGTGGCTAACACTCATGCACTCCTATACCATATGGATCGATTTTTTTGTACATTATCACTGAACATTGACATATACACCATATTAACTCACCGCTAAATCTTCGCTGTACCACCTATTTAAAGCGGCGGTTATAGGACGCGAAGTCTCAATACTCTTTACAAATTCTGCTAACGATCTACAACGTACATACACATACATGGGGGGTTAGTGAAGCGATTTTCAGATCGTACTGTCAGACGATACTAAAACGTGTAGTGCTATCAAGCGCGATATTTTCGGCCTGGGCATTTACTTGAAATAATCGTCGGCCTCTTTTAATTGAGATCTGGGTTCGTTAGCAATTGACCACATTATTACACTGGGTCGATTCTTGTCTCGACGGATTAGTTCGGCTAAACTGTCCATATGTTTTTTACGAAGTGTCGGCGAGTAATTTCTGCGAAAATGAGAAACAGTTTAAATAGGTTGGTAGATTACTTGTTAATTGAATAGCAATCTAAAATTTAATTAGGTTCGTTGAATAACCGACGAGTGATCATTATTTTACTCACTCGACGTCTACTCCTGGACATTCGTTGATGATCATAATACCCTGTTGATCAGCAAAATCCATTATTTCTTCGGCATAAGGATAATGCGAGGTTCTATAAGCGTTGGCTCCAATCCATTTTAATAAATTATAATCTCTCGTCACCAAAGGCAAGTCTAATCCTTTACCTCTAATCTACAAACAAACAAAAAGTTCTGTATAGTCTGTGCAATTTAAATTATCAGAATAAAAATGTAAACAATACGCTATAAACCAATTAAATTGCTAGAATTTTGCTCAATATTGGATTTCTAGCAATCTGATTGGTTTATAATAATTAAGTTTGTAGTAGTGACAGTGAGGGCTCAATTTGAAATTGAACGGACTATAATTACTAACCTGGGAATAAAGATATTTAATTAAATAATACAAACAGGCTGTATTATTTCCAAATACAAATACTTACATCAGAATCTTCATGTCTTCCAAATCCTCTGATATAGATCGGTTTATTATTAATCAAAACACTGGTGTTATTCCATGTTAAGCTTCTGATACCAACCGGTTGTCTATATACGTCATTAGATCCCCATTCTTGTTCTGATATTTGAACCTGAAAATAATCTTAACTTAAAAAATTATCCTTTTAACCTCACGAAAGTTATAATCAAGTTTAAAATGTACTTGTAAAGTGTACATATAGCCTGGCATCGGATTCATCAAATATGGCCACCATAATTTAGCTTTGGGTACTTCAATCGTACCAGAAAGCCCGCTCAAAGTAGAATTTCGATTTTTTCTTACAATAAAATTGCTCTCGTGATCGAGTAAATCGACAACGCACATAATTGATTCTGTTTTTTGCGGTAGTGCTCCACCAATCGTTATATTATAATAAATTAAACCTAAAAATGAAAAAGAATACTAGATAAGTATTTATGACGTTATACGTATACGATAAGAATATTATCAATTTAATATTGCGAACAGGAGATTACCGGTAGTCCCATCGGATTTGATATCGGTTAAAATTTGAATATCGTCTATGTAAACTGCTGGAGTTGTATATAAATGCACCGAACGATGGATACCAGCGTAATTGAAGAAATCAAACGTATAAGTCTGGATTGTTTCTACGCCAGAGTCTCTGGAAATTACATATAAATTCGTAATACTTTATAACTCTTTATTCGAATTAACATAATAGAATTCTTCAAAATCTGTAATTTGTATGAAAACGAGACCGTAAGTACGGATACGGATGTTTAAACTTAGTTTTAGCCCGAAAAACCCTTTCATTGATTTTCCATGTAAAAGTATAATCCCACCTCGATGATATACGCGTAACAGCTGCAAAAGTCGTTTATAAATTGAAAAGAGAGTTAGAATTTTCCGGATGGAAAATTTATTTCTACCCAACATAAGGTAATAAAAATTCATAGGCTTGCGAAATAATATTTTCTTCAAAACGATCAGGCTATGTTGCTTTTTCCATGTCATAAACATTTTCTTTAAATTGGCATCTCGCCTGTCGATGTGAAATTATGTTATTTTTCATACACACCAGTCATTTACAATGACAGAGGGTGAAAGGAAGCCGCACTTAAAAATAAGTACAGATGCTACAATTATAATTTTTCACGCCATGATTAATGGTTTCTTTTTGCAAACCGGAAATGGGTATCCATTTAGGTATAAGTATAGATAATATTTTCAATTCTAAGCGAATTATTCGCAACTATAAGCCTGAATTCGTGATACGACACACAATGAAGAAAGATAACCGTCGATATTTTTAGCTTGAGTAAAAAAATACCAATTGAAATACGTGCACCTAGACTCGAATTTACATAAAGACATGGAAAGCATAAATTGTATATGACACATGCTTTAAATATGTACGCACAAAAATATAAAATTTCATGCATCTGGATAATATTCAAACGACACTTGAAACATGAATTTCAATATACCCTTCGCATAGGTAATCTTTGTTTGTGTTTTTTTGCTCTGAAGGTATTTTTTTTAAATCGAAGCAACATGAGATGGTTTGAACAAGCCGACAATCATATCGTAAACAAAGGCTTACTTTTTTCGAAAAAATTTCAAATATTTGGCGAAAAATAAACACGTCGAAATGAGAAAATCAAAATTCAAATCCAAACAGTGTCTAGAAATTAGAATCGACCATGTGAAAATCTTGCGCTGATAAACTACGTACATACATAGGTAGCTTAAAGCTAGGTACTGAAATTAAATAAAGTTTCGACGACGACGGAGGAAATCTTACGTAATTGGATTTTTCTTACGTGTTCAATTCTTGTAACGTTCCTTGAGGCAGTGTAGTTTGCAATAGAGTATTATCGACAGCTACGGTTACTCTGTTTTGCTTTCCGAATTGTAAAAACGACGATATTTCTCGATGAAATGGTAAATGACCGATTTCATGGCTCATAACTAAATGCCCATTGATCCACTGTTGAGTGTAAAAATATTCGATGAGATAATATGTAATCTTTAAATGATTTGCAATACACGTATAGGTAGCATACATATAATTATATCTACTCGTGTAGATCAACATGAATTATATTATCTTACGTTAGGTACTTGTACATGGTGTCTTTTTACATATCAACTCGTGTTTACTCCTGATAAATTCATATTACATATTCTAATAACGTTTTACGTACCACTTGTGCGGCATAATGTACGCTACTGAATCTTAACCAAACGTGATATCCCAGCTGACGCCAAGAGTCAGGGACAAAAAACGTTTTGTCGTACCATACTAAACCAACATGGTCTCGAATTTTTTTATCGACTGTTATATCATTGTAACTACTTGGCACTGGCATCGGTATAACTGGTCCTGTCTAAATAGCATATACGCGATTAAAATATATATTCTATGGACTCCAAAGTACAAGGAAATTTACTCGGTAAAAATAAATTTCAGCTTTGTTTACTTTGCTTAAATCCTTAGTGTACCACTTTTCTTTGAATCCTAATAAAGGATCGGTATCTGAAATTCGGAAATTCCATATTCCATCTAACGATTTAACTTCTCTAGATTCTGATTCACGTGGATACAGTATACCTCCTTGGATTGAATTGGTATTGGAATCTGATGTTATTACTTTTATCCATAGTGCTAGCAGGAAGAATAACTTGGACATTTTTGTTTGACCTATTATCGGGCATACGATATTCTGAAACAAATAAAGCAAATTTCCATAGATAAAAAATTAGGTTGTTTAATGACAAAAGTACACGTTAGGTACTTATTTATGCTACGTTTTCTTTAGTGTTATCTCTTCGTTTGAAAATTATGTCGAAAAACAAATAGATGTTATTTAAGTAGATAAGTAATACAGGGAACAGTTTTCAATTATGGCGTAATTTTTCAAACAATTTTAAGAAATTCAAGAAACGTACTTAACTTGAGATTATAATATAACGAAATAAATATTGTTCATCATGCTTTGTATGGTTTTCTTTTGCTTTAATTTTTTTCATTTTAGTAATTGACGTTTGGAAAAAAGTAACAGATTCATGTCAAGTTTGGTACTTTATATACGAACTAACTACCTACACAGTCATTGAAGTTTAACGTTAAAAATTTACTTTACAATAGTTATTATCGCGCTATCATTATTTTTATGAAGAAAACAGTATCGCTAATGACTTGTTGAAAACAGTAAAAACTTATCATAATGATTGAAAAATTTCAAAATTAAACCATCAGAGACATGTAAAGGGTATTGACTGTTCACACGATGACATAAGGGAATAACACCGTGCATGGTTTAACTTCAAATTTTAGAAACTTCAGTAGATCAAGTTGAATAAATTCTGTTAAAAATACTTATTTTCAACGTTTTCAGGAAAATGTTAAACTAAAAAATTCGTCAACTATTCGCATAATTCGTAATTACACGATAAATAGTTATCGATAAAAAATTATTAAAATAAAAAGGAAAATGATAAACAAATAATTTATTTCTGTTCTCTCCTTTTTTTTCTTTTAAAAAAAATTTATTCCTTTCGAGTTCGCCTTTCATCGTGGTTCTAACTTCTATTTGAAAGTTTTTATACTCATATTCGACTTGTATTCATTCGTGGAATTCAATAAATTTCTCACTCTTGTATTTTTTAATTGATAAAAGTTCCATTTTCCAACTCAAACTTAAATTTTTCAAAATAATTTTTTAATTTTAAGTTCAAGCATTTTGATTCGTAATTAATTTAATGAAAAATCCATTGCAAGATCAAAATGCAAATGAAAAAAAGTAATGGAAATATTGAATCTTTTGTTTTGATTCTCATGACCACCGGAAGTTAATGATGAAAGATATCGTTCATCAAAAATAGAGCGATTCGTTTCCTGTCAATTTATCTAAATCATCGTTCACCGTTATAAATTTGAAAAAAATTGAATTTCGAAATTTAGATAACGGTTAAATTTTTTAATAATGGTAATAAACTTTATATTCACGTATCATAATTTACTACATTTCAACAGTAGTTTCTTAAAACATGAGAATGATTAGAATCGTCATATTTCCAAAATTATGTATCGCTTTATATGATTAAAAATGTCCGAAACAATGTCGTCTTCGTACATACATACAGCATAATGAATATTTGAAAAACTTACAGAACGGTGTTAATCCAAGGTACTAACCGAGGTAAGTAAATTAAAGACTTCGACAATTAATGCTTCTACTGTACGTAATACAATTCAACTACACGAAACGCTAATATTTGTCACGAAAAGTTATAACAATAAAACTTTAAAAGTAACCTCGCATTGATTATGCTTACAGAAGAACTTACATCCAACGTTAAATCTAAATCACTGAACAGCACACGTATACCTACGATTCGTTCTTTCGGCGAGCGAATTAATTATGAACTTTTATCGTTTGCAGTACTTTCACCAAGCCAAGCGTACAGGAAAACTGGAAGCTTATCGAATCAAAATGGAAATGGAATGGTATTGTAACAGGTGAGGTATTGTATGAACTTTTTATCCTATCTATACGCAGGTAATGTATTTAGATACTATGTGTATACATGTATCGTACGATAGGTAGCAATTCGCTGTTATTGACCTCTCATATAAGCGTATTTCCATGTAGAATTATCCTGATACTTGACTACAGATAACCAATGATATATGTTTGCCAAATGAATTATACTGATGTGAGCATAATTCGATCAAAGCTTTTATAATCTATTTCCGCTATCCATTGTTGAATTATTTTCTCTCATCGCTCAAGAAAGCCTTTGGTTGAGTTTGGGAATATGATCAACGATGCGTGACCGTTAGTAAGGTGAGATGATTTGACTGAGAGACCATCCAGCTCTTTATATAATACGAAAACAATGTATACCCGTTATTGAATCTATTCTACTTATGCTTTCTGCTATAAATGACGTAATATTTTACACTACATCTACATCTACAAATGTACATGTGTAACACCGTATATCGCGTTCATTCATGTCGTATATGTAATTGTTATAGCATAGCAGCTCCTTCATTATATAAATTCATTAGCTGTAGAAGTTAAATTGGCACGTCTTCATTATGAATAATTATCGTATTTAGAATTTAAATCAACACTTACACTTTCTGATGATCAAATGATCGAAGCTATCGTATCGAAATGCAAAACGTAACTGTTCCGGTGTGTATAAAAAAAACGTACAATCACGTTAACATTGTCAATGGATATTCAACTTACGTATATTATTTATTACAAGCTCCAAACGACCTCCATTAAATCATCGTGTTAATTGTACTTGTACATTCATTGATATTTTTGATAATGGTGTATACGTATGTATGTTGAAAAAAAAAAATGATTGAAATATTTTGTTTGATAAAAACCTGTCGAGATACCATACAACATTCGGGCAAATGATAAACTCGAGTATTTTCAGTATACTTGCATTCAACTTGAATTTCAAAATGCTCGCGAATTTCTCTCATTTCCCACATGAAAAAGTTAAGCCAAATACGAACGCTTTATATACTAAAAATGTAGATACTTATTTCAAACAAAACATTTTCTGTTTCTATTACGAATAATCTGCAATAACGACGCCGTTGGGTGCAGAATTCATTTCAAGCAAGATTTTATGTACAAGTTACTACTTTTGTTCTTTTATTAAACGCGGTATTAAGTTATATTGAACCAGGGAAGATAGCTTCAGGCATGTGGCATTTTTATGGTTAAATTTTCATACCAATTCGAGGGTGTAGACTGTAGATGGGCGTATCACTGTAAGGATGTTTATTGGAATTTTTTCGTATTTTTTACTATCACCGATGACAAGTGACTGGTAAAAAACGTTAAAGGATTCCCTTCGGTGTTAGTGGTTCTCACAATGTGCATATGTTCGAATAATATCGGTATCGTTATTATGAAATCATTAATTTTCTCAAATAAAAATTAGACTATGAAAAAATCTAATTAATATTAATGCAGTTTGAGATGGTTTCAAGAGAGTCGGATATTTGTATCATTTTTTAGTCTGGAACGTGTAAATATAATATTTATGACTACTAAAGATTCTCGTTTCTTTTTTTTTCATCTTTTTCAGGTGAGATGATATTTTTGTGTGGATGGAACACTTCGGTATTAGATATCAGTTTACAAATACGTGTGTGAATATCAAAATACGTATCGTCGAAATAGTATAAACATGGTAATTCTCACTAACGAATTATGATATCTTTCGATGATTATTATTTGCGTGGTATTCAGAAGAAAATTTCGACGTGTAGAGTTTTTAGTTACCTTTCCACATTCTTTGCCTTTACCTTGAAAAGTCATAAAACTGGGATCAGTGTGTACTGGACTGTGGACACTATGTGATATACGTTTTTTTACGAGCTGTGAGA
The DNA here is from genome assembly GCA_900060175.1 of Ferrisia virgata. Classification (NCBI taxonomy): domain Eukaryota; kingdom Metazoa; phylum Arthropoda; class Insecta; order Hemiptera; family Pseudococcidae; genus Ferrisia; species Ferrisia virgata. Next base: position 5,495 of record FIZR01023285.1, on the reverse strand, counting down.
TGATTTGAGTCCAAATAGCTGAAAATAATCGGCCACAAAACACATTTTTTATTAATATTTCAAACGATGACAGAAGAAAAAAGCATTGCTCTTTTTCAGTCGTATTTCTCGTGAGATATTGTAATCATGTGAATTGAATAATCAGTAATAAAGGTAGAAAGGGTTCAATGAGGCAGAAAAGTTGAGACCACCAAAAGACACGTACAGGAACCCTAACAAATCTACTAACCAAATTTTAACTTATTAGCTCGATTTAGAGGGAAGTTATGCGAGGAACAAACTCAAAAAATAAGAAAAACCACATTTTTCGGATTGTAAGGAGGTGCAATGAGGCTCAAAAGTCGAGACGCTCAAGGGATATATCTAGAGCCCCTACTGAATGTACATATCTAATTTCAAGTTCCTAGCTCAATTTGAAGGAGAATTATGTGGAAGAACAAATTCAAAACCCGCAAAAAATGAGAAAAACCGACCAAAAAATCACATTTTTTGATGCTGTGACGGGGTGCAATGAGGCTCAAAAGTCGACACCCCCAAAAAGGTACATCCAGGGCTCCTACTACATGTGCATGCCTAATTTCAACTTCCCAGCTCCATTTGGTGGCGAGATAGAGGAGAAACAGCCCCTTTTCGAGGTCAAAAAAGGGAAACTCTCATATCTCTCTTCCTAATCGACATAGGAGGCTAATTTTTAAATATGTTATTCAACTTCAGATTCCCTATCGATTTGTTTAAAAAGGAACTAATTTTACGATTTTAGCTCCTCAGCAACCCCTCCTACAAATGTGAACCTAACTGAATTTTTATCCGAGGGGAGGGCCCCAGAATATGGAATAGCCACTAATGGAAGTCTATTCCCCAAATTTTATCGATTTTGGTCAGTACCCAGCTGAGCAAATAATTTCGAAGAAAAGAAATTTAAAAATAAATATCTGACATGATCAAAAATGGTCGTAATGGTCTTCTAGGTCCCCAAAACGGATTTAGTTGATATTCCCCCCTCCTCATCCGCTGTAGGTCGATAGACTCATTGACAATATGCTGTGGAAAATCGGACTAGTTAATTTTATATCAAATGAGTAAATTAAGATAGCGAAACTCAACGAATTCAAAAAGAAATACATTTACAATTCTTTTTCAATAAGTTAGTTACGTTGGAAAATGTGATTTATTTTACCTACTTCATCGAAGTTTAGTGATCTGTATCGGAACTTAATTTGACGAACCAAGACGCACACTTTGCCCACGAAGTAGGTGTCCTTATCAGATGTAAGGAATTCTTTAGACGATATTCTTATAAATATTTCAAAATTTAAATTGAATTTTTTAATAGAAAAATTTTTTACGCATCATTTCGAAGATCGATCGACTTTTGCAAGAAAAATGAAAAAACCGAACGGATTCTCGATTTGCGTACGTTCGTGAAATTGAATAACGACGACCACCTGTCATTTTGAATGCTCGCCCATCTTCTGGGTCCTCATTATCGATAGAAGTACCTAGCAAGATCTACAAATTGAAGCAGCACGTTCTGGGACCATATGGAAGTTAAAATAGAATAATTCAATCGAAAGAATAAATTACTCGTATTACGGCTTCACGGATCGAGTAATTCTCCATTACTTTACGATAAATTTTCGATCATTAACGACAACACTTTCGAGCGACTGGCTCGTGCTTTGGGAATCGAAGAAGTACCTGTTCGTAAAATGATGTAAATTTTAAAATATGACCATTTTTTTCCCCAGAACAGGAGACAACGAAGAAAAAGAAAAATTAGTCGAAAAATACGACTAACTTAATTGCAATAATTGCGGCGGAACGGTTACGCGTAGGATTTCAGTTTAATTTCCATGGCTCGCGTCCATTTAATAAAACCAGGAATTGGTGCTGGATGGGTATTTCGTTAATCGATTTTAATATTCATTTGACGTCGCGTTAAACGACGAAATATATTTACAAATGTGGTTTAGAGTTTTAAACCTATTCTACGTCTACTTGATGGTACTCGCAGTGTGCTTTCTTATTGTTTTCACTTGGTACGTACAGACCGGATGGTTGAATTTATTAATTTCAAAAATTGCCACACCATTCGTACGGGAGTATATTTGTATGTAGTGTACCGGTCCACAGCTAGATATTTCTAGTTATACCTACGATCGAATTTCATTGTACGCAGTAACGATGCCGCAGGCCAGAGGCCGAAATGGTTGTGCTTTTATGTACGCAGATGCAGAATAAAAAGAAGAAGAAGAAGAATGATCTTTGGAAATGCACATACATACATACTGGTCGCAACATACGAGAAAAAAGAAACAGCTTAATAAATGAAGCCGCAACCGAACTGCCTTCACATCACCCGTCAGTGCGTCAGCTTTAACAAATCGATGCTTTTGATGGTAACGAACCGTGACAAGAAGATGTTTAAAAAGCTGGACTCGCTGTACAATATGGTGGCGCTTGCCTCTTACTTGATGGATACGTTTTACGATACGATACGATGTACGAGTACGAAGCTAATAAAGGACGATGTATTTTTCATCTGGCATGGCACTGGCACTGGCACTGGCAACCTACGAGTACGAATGATCGTCCGTACCCCTACAGCAACCATCAGCGTCATTCTCGTCTCTCGTGTCATTTAATCGTGAACTTTATGGCCTTCCGTGACTTCTGAATTTCTTTCCAAGCGTTCGATGATTTTTCGTGGCCTAATTTTTCCTTCATTCGTAACCTGCGCCTACGCTGTACTCGCTAGCTTTACGTACCTATTTCGGCGGAAGGATTCACGGTGATTTTTACCGTATCTAAATAGCCGAGCAGGCGCTTTTCACCGATTAATTTTTCTCCTATTAATTAGTCGAAGTGACTATAACGTAGATGTGCCGCAGAAGGCGAATTACCTGCGCCCCGATTCGTATGGCGCCGCTTGTACTATTCTATTGGTTGCGTGATAAGGTGCTAGATTCGTTCGTGCCTCGTATAAATCTTATAAGAGAGATTCCACCTATGTCGTAGATAATATAGGCTGATTACCAAATGAATGGGTTTTCGTTCGAGAATGACATTTGTTCGCGTTCGTATACATACATTGTACTTATTATATGTGTAGTTGAAAAGCAACAACATGCCAGCATATGTACGTTATTGCGAGACATTTTTGGAATATTCGCGTGCGATGCCGAACCAGTGACGAGCGACGGTTGTTTGGAAAAAGTAATTCGCCCGTAACAATCGTGTAACATTTAATCACGCTTGATTGCATCCATAATATTATATTTATAAAGGTGCCAAGCTCTTGTTTCGTTGTATCATTTTACGAGCACGACGATGCGATACGATGCAAAGACCTGTATGTACAATGTACATGTACATATGTCTATGTATTGTCATGATTTTGACGAGCGAAGATTTTCAAGGATATATGATTTCTATAGCGTATACGCCTCCTGTCTATCGCTGATGTCATCTTTAACACTTCGCTGGTGTCATCGCGGCTGAGAGCCGCAAAGTTGCGGCTCTCAGCCGCGATGACACCATTTGCAGGATTTTTTTTTTTTAATTCCGTAACCGGTGACATCACGGCTACCAGCCGCAGCATGTCTTTTCAATTTTCTATGCAAAGATTTTTTCAATTTCCTCAAGCTTTTTTCTTTTCCGATTCCTTATTAATAACCATCTCCAACAACCAGAACTATGAGTGACAAAAACCAAAATTTTGGAGTACATTCCATATATGCGGCTGACAGCCGCGATGACACCAATCGCGGAACTTTTTTTTGCGGCTGTCAGCCGCAATGTCACCAGTTATGGAACTTAATGTCTATGCCAGCTTTTAAGTGTTAAACGCGAAAGATAACCTCAGCGGTTTTCAATTCGCCTACGGATATCGGTTTATGACTCATCCCCTTCTCGCTATCCTCGTCTGGTGTATGTTCGAAGTCTCTGTGTACTTGGCTACTTGCACTTCTATGTACATAAGATTCGAATTATTTCGAAAATATTTACTTTTATTCGCGTACATTTATATACGATAAATGCGTATTAATTTTGCGAAATATCGTATAGTTTTCCTTATAAAAATTACCACACGTACATTTATGTACTGTATGTGGGTAGCTATCGTAATTACCGTAAGAATTACCCAAACAAAATTACGTACGTGTAATACGTACTGCTGTATGTACGTATATATATATGAACTGATTTACGACTTGTTTATGTTTATAACCCCGTTCACTAGATTAGGTAGGTCTTCCTTGCCTTTATTTATTATTGTCGCGTGATACCAACAATCATGATCAAACATGTTTGAAATATTGCCAATTTTTTTTTTCCTTCCTTTAACGAAAAACACACAGGTAGTTGCGTACCAACTGTGTATCTTGAAATCTCCAACAGTTCAAGTTCAGAGGTTAATTATTACGCTGGGTTTCTACGCGCACGTGTAGTATCTCCCCACTTCCTTTATTTCTTCTATTCCATTGCTTTTTTAATTTTTGTACAGTTTTTAGTAGGTCTAGGTATCGAATGAGAAGCGTATGTAGTATGTACGCATAATTTACCTGTGGTTGGATTCTATTTATGTACATGTATTTACTATAAGTTGATTTTTTCCTCCCAATAATTCAACTTGTAAATTACTAAAGTACATATTTCGAAATTATTTTGTACCATTGATGCGAATCGTGCGCATATTTTTATCTGCGAAGTTTTGAAATTTCGAGTATATTTTTATAACTATCTGAATAGATATAATATGAAAATAGATTAAAGTTGATTGGAGAATTGTCCATTTATGGCTGAGAGAAAAAAGAAGCACTGTGTGATGTTTTTTCTTGTTCAGTGGTAAGGGTACTGGCCTTATTGGCAAAATCAATAGAAAAATCGTTAGGTTTGCTAGCAACTAGCCATTTTTCCTTTCAACAAACGATTTTCAGATTGAAAGGAACCGATTTGCTTTACAAAATCTCTAGTTCATTGAGCAACTAGAGGTTTTTTTGGTCGTTTGTCTTCAGTCGTCCAAGCCACTGAAGATTTTCATAGCCACCTGTTTCCTAAGCAACATTTGACTGCAAAGAAAAAATCGTTTGTATGCAGACAAAATCCTGGCAACTATCAACAAGACTTGAACAACTAACGGCATGAAGTATTCGATATCTTATTCAATTACTACTACAAATTCATGTATAACCTAGTCATTAACCCAGTGGCGTATTTAAGGGGGGGGGGGGTCTGGACCCCCCCTTGGCAACTTCGATTTTTTTTAATGTACCAGTAAGCTCCTCTCAAATTTAAAGACCAGACCAAGATGAGATAATTTGTTTTGTGTGTTGAAATTTCCTGGAAATCAGGAGTTGTAGGAATGTAAAACGATAAGCGACCATTCGATTATCCGTAATCGTGTGACTCAAATTGTGCCTTGCTCCTGTTTGTAATTTTTTTTTTTCGTTATTTTTTAGTACTGTAGTGTTTTTATGTGAATTTAGTGAAAT
>FIZR01023284.1:0-13101 GCA_900060175.1 Ferrisia virgata | reverse complement strand
AATTAATTTCGAATGGTTCGAGAATCCATGGTGGAAAAGAATTTTGATTATTTAAGATAATGGTTAGTGGGTCAATATTTTGATTCTTTAGCGTTGTTTGATAATACCCTTTCTTAACTCTAAGACGTCTGCGACTGGTGGTCTTTACGAAAAAAGAAGCACACATATTGAAGCTGGTCAAATGCTGAGTAAAATTTCATTTTTCTAATAAATTAGGTTTCGTAGGCGACGTGTACGAATTAAAACAATGTACCCCATTACACGTAATACCTGCAGTAAATCTTCAAAAGTACCTACGATAACAAAGTACAAACTCACGTCAGCGAATAATTTCATCAAAAAATGTGCGGTAGCAAATTTGACGTTTTTTTTTTTTTGCAGGTTTTACTATGCAATAAATGTTCAAATTTCAAGCTTAAACTATCATATTTCGCGATAAAATAAGAAAATAAATTAACCGTAATGCGTCAATGTGAAGAATAAGTAGCCGATTACACAACCAAAATTTCTCCTATAAAAAGTAACCACCTAATCATACAGCGACAATGCATAAAAAGTAGGTAATCTAGTCTAAGTGTAAAAGTACTTTACCTGATCGTTATTAGAGAATCGAATAAAAATGAAATTCGTTTTCGTATTTGGTTTTATTGCTTTCGTAATATTCATTTCAAGTTCTGAAGTCAGATCGCAAATAGATGCAGGAATCTTACCTATGCAACTAGGTTCAGGAAGCTCATTATCAAAAGAGCCGATAATAATTGCGGAAAAATTAACGGAAATGCTACAAAGACCCGGAGCAGGTAAAGATGGTAAAACCAGTAAAGCTGATTCCCAAAATAATGCAGGCAGTGGTGATGGTGGTGGTCAAGGAGACACTAGTGGTGGTAATGGCAATCAATGAAACTAAAGCAATGCAGAGAATGAAGATGACGGAGGCAAAGGGAGTGCAAATTGGACATCTGAACCGACGAAAACGACGCAATACTTTGGAGTAGTAAAAAAAAAATATATCAACATTTTTAACGCTGTGTAAGTATGTAATTTAACAATATCCACAAATCTGAAATTAAGTGAACAATAATCAACTTTTTTTATTCGGATGTGTTTCCATTCAATAACCGAATCACCGATCTAAGCAATAATTACTTACAATACCGTTATTTACATTTTTTATTATTTGTACATAAAGTTCTTCTTCATCAGATAATTACCGTGTGTCGTTGAATCATTAAAAAATAAGAATAATTATATCGTTTTTCCTTTAATTACTTGCTAAACTAAATTCAAACAACCGATTTCTTCAACTTACTCCTCTGATACTGTTGTGAGAAAAACAAAAAAACCTGATTTTCGTGGCACATGACAACCATGAGAATTGAAAAAAGGCGATGTTTTTTTCACGGAAGCAAAAAATCGAAACCCCCGAAAGGAACATCTAGGTGCTCTACTACAAGTGCATACCTAATTTCAGGTTCATAGCTCAATTTGGAGGGGAGTTATACAAGGGACAAACTCAAAACATAAGAAAAAACTACCGCAACACTATTTTTTGGGACTGTAAAGGGGTGGAATGGGGCAGAAAAGTCGACACCCCTAAAAGGCGCAACTAGGAATGTACATATTTAATTTCAGGTTCCCAGCTCAAATGGGAAGGGAGTTATGTGAGGAACAAACTCGAAAAATGAGAAAACCCGACCAAAAAACCAATATTTTGAGGCTGTGAGGGAGTGCAATGGAGCTAAAAAGTCAGAACACATCTACGACTCCAACTAAATGTACATACCAAATTTCAACTTCCTAGCTGAATTTGGTGGGCAGGTAGGGGAGGAACAGCTCTTTTTCAGGGTCAAACGGACGGGGAGACCTCCTATCTTCCTTCCTAATTGACTTAGGAGGTTGACTTTTGGATATGTTAAGCAACTCTTAGTTCTCTATCAATTGGTCTAAAAAGAGGCTATTTTTGCATTTTTTGCTTCTCAGCACCCCCTCCCCCAAAACGAGGCAAAACTAAATTTTGACTCAAGGTCATCCCTACTTATTAGATATATCTAATCCGCCGCCAAACTGAGTCGATTGGCCAAATTGGAACGATTTTGACGGGTATCGAACGGGGTAAATGATTTTAATGTTGGGGAAAAAAATAAAAATAAGAATTTGACGTAATTAAAAATCGATTTTATGGTCTTCTAGGACCCTAAAACGGATTCTGTTGATATCCCTCCTCCCCGCCTCAACCGCGCTTGTTCAGTAGACTGTAATAGCCTCATAGAAAATCAAAACTATCCACAAATTGTTTTAAAATCTCATAAATTTACATCGTTAAGTTTAACCATTTCTGAGCAATAGTTCTCGAAAAGGCTGCAAATAGCATTAAAATCTCCTTTCATTTGATGTTTTTTCATCAAAAGCACAAAATTCAAAATATTTTTAGCGAAGTAGCGCAAATGGAGTGAGCGAGAGGGGGGGAGGAGGTTGTATTGTAAGGCAAGTCGATGAAAGTTTTCAATAAAATGGACCTAATGTTTCCTTCTCGGCTTGTGAGTTTTCAAACGAATCATTCGATGTCAAATTGATCCGAATCTGGTTTCGAGTCTTTCGACTCTGGCTCGGTTTCTTTTTGTGAATTCCTTTTGTCATAACTTGTATTCTGGACATGACCGATGGGAGGAGGGGGTTTTGTGAGCGAAATATCCGTAATTTCAGATTTTAAAAATTTTTCATTTTCACATAATATCATTGATATCTCTAAAAACAATATTAGGGTCAAAAAACTTCCCCACCCCCACCCTACCGCCCTCACTCAAAATATCGAAAAAGCTTTTTAGAGGGGAAAAAAAGTTGGTATTTACGCGTATCCGAGGAGAACCCCAAAATGTAGTCAAATTCATCATTTGATCTCAATGAATTGAATCCCTTGTTCTAGTACAGAATTACCATCAAATTTGTTACGAAAACGTGGAATTTTTACACCTACAACAATGCTTGAAATGAGGTACAAGGCATTATTCCTTATTTCCGAGAAAAGCGCATTTTTGAGGTTTTTTTTTTGAATGTTTGAAACCCGCTGAAGATCTCAGAAAAATTGGAAAAAAATGATACATTTCCAGTCTAATTTTCGTGATACATAACTGTATTTTTTCCTGATCAGTAGTGGAGTTCGGGGAGGGTGTGCAATGAAGCTAAAAAGCCGACACCACCAAAAGGCACATTTAGAACCCCTACTTTATCTGCATACCAAATTTCAACTTGTTAACACAATTTTAAAAAGAGTCCTACAATGAACAAACTCAAAACACGGGAAAACCTACTCAAAAAAACACATTTTTAGGCTGTAAGGGGAAAACTGAAAAGTCGGAACCCCCCAGAAGGCACATCTACGATCCCTACTAAGTATACGTACCAAATTTCAATTTCATAGCTCAATTTGAAGCAGAGTGGAGATAGGGGGCAGACCTGAAAAACTCTCATATCTCTTCTCCTAATTAACATAGAAAGGTAATTTTTGGATATGTTTTTCAACTTTGGATTGTTTATCGATTGGCTCAAAAAAGAATAATTTTTGCGATTTTAACCCTTCAGCAGTCCCTTCTCCAAATTAGAGCACAATTTAATTTCGATCTGAGGTCATCTCCATTCCAACAAATCAAATAACTCTTTAATCAAAGCCTATTCTCAAAATTTGATCGGTGTTGGCCAATATCGAGCTGAGCAAATAATTATTCAATTTCGGAGGAAAAAAATAAATATCTGACATGGTCAAAAATGGTCGTAGTGTGAAAATTTGATGGTAGCTCTGTTCAAAAACAATGTACCTATTAATTGAGGTCAAATCGTGAATCTGACTTCATTATTGTATTCAAGAGATTCGATTCATGCGAAAATGACACCAACATCAACAACCTAAGTATGGCCTCAAATTTGGGAAAGGGGAGCCCCCGAAGATTCTATGCGACCATATTTTTTGGGACCACAGATTTTGCCAATTTTCGAGTTTAATGTTGTTTAATAAAATTTTTAATTTTCCTCAACATTTCAGTTTGAAAATATAAAATCAACAGAGGTCAAGGTCAATTAATTTTTCCCGACATTTCAACTTGAAATCTTAAAACCAATCCAGATTCAAGGTCATCTGTTAGCGGGTCAACAGAAGACATTTCAACTCTAAATCATGAAATCGATTTAAGCTTAAAGTCCACTTTTTCTATGACTTAATTTCAAACATCTCTAATTTTCCTCAACAATTCAACTTAAAATCATAAAATCATAAAATTAATCCTTTATAAAATAAGTCCACTGATGTCATATCTGTAGTTTTTCTCCATATTACACCTTGAAATTATAAAATCAATCCTTCATAAAATAAGTCCACTAATGTCATTCTAGGCCATAAAAATCCATCTAGGCAAAATTTTTGAAAAAATTCGTTTTTCAAGCATTGAAAAGAGTATTTTATTACAGGGCGGAGCGAATTTTCATTTTTTATGAAATCACCAAACAGGGATGTCACAATAGTTGTGAAATGACCTCAAAAAGATGTGGTGAAAATTTCAGCCCTCAAGCTGTAAAATTTACTTGAAATGCAAAAATTTTTGCAAAAAATCGAATGAAAGATTTGTTTGAAAAATTTTTCCAAAAAAGGAATTATTATTCGTACTTGAATTCAAAATGATCATTGTTGGAAAATTTTTGTCATCTTCGTTTTTACAAAGGGTTTGAAAAGCGTCACTTTTTGCATTTTTTCACAATTTCCCGAAAAACCACGAGGAGATTTTTTTGATTCCCCCTCCCGCCCACAAACATTTAAGGCATCAATTTTTGATAATTAAGTGCAAAATTTAATTTTTATCCGCCAATAAACAATTTTTCAGACGTGCTTAAAAAATAAGATTTTGTTTTTTGTATTTTTCAAGAGTTTTTTCACATTAAAAAATTTTTTTTCAGTAAATTCTTACTAAAATAGATTGAGTAAACTTACCATCCTCCATTTAAGATCTGTTTTCCTTTCTTTTGCCCTTTTCAGAGATTCTCAATTCGTATTCCAGCGTACAAAAATACAGTATAAGTAGTTCAAAAAAATAAATAAAAAAATAAGAGTTTATAACAGATGAAATATGTCCCGCGAGAAGAAATACATAAAACAGGGCCTTTTTTGAGTGACCCTGAAAAATCGTCTGTGTAGGCTAAAACTGAATAATGGCGCTCTATCATCTAAAATTGTTATCCAATATCCATTTCAGGGTACGTTTCTCGAAAAAAATTTCCTTTGTGGTTTTTCAAAAAATTGTGAAAAAAAACGCGAAAGGTGGCATTTTATAAAAAACCCTGAAAAAAGAGAAGGCGAAAAATTCCCAATAGTGATTATGTCTTGCTAAATTATGCATAATAATTTCATTTTTGGAAAAAAATATCAAAAAATTGTTTTATTCGGTTTTTTGAAAATTTTTGAACTTAAAGTGAGTTTTGCAAGTTTAAAAAATTGAGTATGTGGACCAAAATTTTTACCGTATCCTTTTGAGGTTATTTCACAACTACCTATTATAAACCCACCGTTTGCAGATTCCCCAAAAACGAAAGCAAAATTCGGTCCACCTTGATGGCAAAAATTTTAGCACTCAAAGTTCAAATTTAGTTCAAAGCTAAAAAAATATTAAAAATTATGAAAAAAATTGCAAAAACAATTTTAATAATCAACCATGATGGGTTTTCCATTTTTATTCTTTTTTGGGGAGCGCTAAAAAACTGTTATTTTTCATACTTTTTGAAATATTTTAAAAGAATTCAAGAAAAAATCTATTTTGAAGGAAGTTCCATTGAAATGAGCCTAACACAGTTATTTTAACTCATCCAACCCATTACCAGCGATTTTTCTCTCCCTCATTTCTTTTTAGTAATTTTTAAATATCTTCATTTTTTATGAGAAATACCGCCACTGTTTTCACTCGCTTCTTATTCTTTGAAAAATATCAGTAGAGCCAGCGAGAAGCCAGAATTATTTTAAAACAATCTCAAGCAAAGCACCTCGAACTACCCGTTTATGACATCTTTGATACCAATGTGATTTTTACTGACCTGAACTTCTTCTAAAATGCTATTCAGAAAATTTTGTACACTGTACTCTCTACTTTCAATAAACTCGAGTCTCAACCTTCACCTAGCCATCGTACGATTGCACAATAAAAATATAGTTTCTTACTGTAATGAGTTCTCGATAAGTACATAGAACATAGGTGCTACAAATGTAGATAGGTAAAATTTGTCAGGCTGAAAATATGCCTATCGTACACCTTTCAACACACGGTTGCTTCATCGTAATCAGAATTGCAACATTACAACGTTTAATTCATAATAATATCACAAAGAATGATCATAAATTTACTACATCACTTGCAGTAATTTATTGTACATGATTAGCAATAAAAAATCAACAATTTACGACCGACCGTACAGGCATTTATGAGAAATTTTGGATATAAATTAATTGAATTAAAGCCTAAAAACTCATAATCTGCAAAAAAAAAAATAAAGAGTTTAGCTACTATTAGCTTAAAATACACATAACTTGTGAAAGTACAGACAATTTTGGTTAGATTAACCGTACCTCTACCTACATTAGAATCAAGAATATTTGCAGTCAGGTAAGATACCTTAATAATAAGATTTGAAAAACGTAATCGAGGTTTAAGCAAACGTGGCTAAAATATCCAAGTCCATCTCTCGTAGAAATTTTGACTTACAATCTTTTATATTTGTTGGTAAAAATATCACTTGTTTTTGGTTGAAAATACATAAAATATCTGATATAATCCAACTACATTATCGTGTAGTGAAGTCGAGACATAAAATCCCAAGCCTGGGATCATTTTACCTCTCTCTGCTTTAACATAATCCAAATTTCATCTGTGATGTTTTTCAACATTCAGCATTTTGAAAAATTGCTCAGCATTATTTTTATAACGCTCAACTTTTTCGCCAAACATAATCCAACTGTTGATGATCCAGATCTGTCAACGTTTGAACATTAGCAGTTGATGGTCAACAGTGGACTGCCAAGAGTTGACTAACCATAGTGGACTCTCAACATCCTCACCATCAAAAAATGGACTATCAACCCTAGATGGTCTAAATCCTTCAACACTTGACCATCAACAGGCCGTGATCAGCTGTGAACTTTCAACAGTTAACTATTAACAGTGGGCAATCAACATCTGTACCATCAAAATTAGGACTATAAACTCTTGATAGTCCAGATCCCTCAGTAATTGATTACCATTAACACTTGATGGTCAACTGTGTACTGCAAAGAGTTGATTGTCAATAGTGGACCATCAAGATCTCCACTGTTAACAGTTGACAATCAATATCCTGACTTCCGACATCTTGAATGTCAACTTGGATGTTAAGAAAAAAATGCTAAGCAAATCTTCGAAATTCTCAATGTTATAACTTCCCGAGATCCAACAGAAGTCCAAATTTCATCCGAAGTGTTATAATTTAAAATAATTTATGATTTATTATTAAGATTAAGAATTTTAAAAATTGCTTGGCATCTTTTTCATAACATTCAACTTTTTTGTCAAACATAATCCAACTGTTGGCATCCAGATGTCAACACTTAACAGCACTGGATAGCTGACCATCAACGTCAAGGTCATCTGAACAATCCGGATTTTGACTGTCCATATTTTAATGATCCACTGTTGATGGTCAATCAGTGGAATGCGCTATTAAATCTTTCCAAAATTTTTAGTCTAATTTTCCATATAATATTGTTGATGAAAATGAGGCTATTATGGATTATCTGCCTCTTAAGAATATGGGAACGAGCAAAAACAGAATTTGTATCAGGGCCTTTCAAGAGTATTAAGACTACCTTCAGGCATGTTAATCATCAACGGGTCTCAATCGCTTATGACTGTATTGCACCCAAAACGGTGCCCCACCTATCACAATTCCGTGCCTGTGAAGCAGCTTTGCGCTTTGTCAGACACCTGGTTGGAGATCTTCCTCTTCCTCTTTTACCAGGGGCCTTTCCAAGAGAACGTCTTTTTCGAAATTTTTGACTTCTCCTGGTCATATGTCCAAAAATACCCTACAATGCGTTTCTCCCATAAAACACTTAGCCTGACTGGTTCCCATATTTCGTTGACGATTGAAATGTTGGTTCGCGCGGTGTCCAGGGTATCCTTAGCATCCTTTGCCAGACCCACATCTTGAAGATGTTGATTCTTCTTCCATCATTTGCCATCAACATCCATGTTTCCACGGCATGTAGGAAAACAAGTGATTGTATAAGTCTCTTCCTTTTCTTTCTGGAGGTCTTGTTTTACATGTGACATTACGCAGTCTGGTCATAGCTGATTTCTTCAGAGCAATTCGGCAGCATGTTTCTGTCGACGAGTCTCCATCTGCTTCGATGATGGAGTCTAATCCACCCCATTTCTCTTAGAACTTTGAAAAGCTTCTTTCAATTCATGCAGTCAAAAGTTTTGGTGTAACACATGAAACACATCACTACAGGTATGTTGAACTCTCTGCACTTTTGAATGATTAGCCAGACATTCATTATCTGTTCCCTTGTGCATCTTCCTGGCATGAATCCAGCTTGTTCAGGTGGAATTTGCCTGTGCATATACACCTTGATCCGGTTGTTTAATATTCGTACTATTCCTTTGCTGCTGTTTGGAATTAGAGTGATTGTTCGATAATTAGAGCATAATCTTGCATTTCCTTTCTTATGCAAGGGAATCAGCACCAACTTACACCATTTAGTAGCCCGTTTACAACTCTTGGCATATCACACTGCAGAGTTGTCATACTGCTTTGATTCCATTTTCAGCAAGAGCATACCACAATTCAGCTTCAATACCATGGCAACGGGTGCTTTGCGTTTCTTCATCACATTCACCACCTCCCTTACTTCATCAAGTAGGATGTTTGGCTCATCTTCATCTGTTACTTCGACTGCAGGAACCAGTTGGTTTACCTCTGGTGTTCCACTGCCTTGGTACAACCATTCGCAGTATGTTTTACAGCTGTCTAGCATTCCTCTAAAATCCCACACAACTGTGCCGTCATCTTTCTTGATTTTGCAAGTTCTGGATCTAAAACCTTTAGCGATCTGATGTTTTTCTTGTATACTGCATTGGCCTCATTGCAGTCTGCGTATTCCTGTATTTCATTGCAGGATTGGTTAAGGTAGGCTTATCTGCCACTAGGACAACACTGCTGGACTGATATGTTTTGTAGCCTATATCCTTCATTAAAATGAAATTATGTTCCCCCAAAATTCACACCTAAGCCACTTACCAAGTGTACATCTCAAAATTCAACTCTTAGCATAACTTGGTGGTGGTTATGGGCCATTTTTCAACTCTGCCATATCACACTGCAAAGTTGCCATACTGATTTGATTCCATTTTCACCAAAAGGAGTCTTCAAGCCACATATATTCTACGTGCCTATTTTGTTGATCTTCGCAAAATTAAATCGATTAGCGCGTGCGGATATTCTTAGCACTCCAGCCTTAAGGGATGCCGGAACGAATTATAAAAATATCAACAGCACGCTACCGTGGACCAGGGGAGAGAAAAAGGTTACCCTAGTTCTCTTTAAGTTGTCTCTTGCGATAGGCAGAGGGTATCATAGGATTATTTTATAACCTGTTCCCACAAGAGGGTTTGACTATGTTGCATAATTATAATTTTTGTAAATAATTTTTTCATTCCCCTCCCCCCCCCCCCATAGCAAAAATTATTCACTCGGTTCGATACTGATTGTGTGCAAAATACATTCGAGTGCGTATTTTTCTTGAAAAAAGAATGAAAGAACAACTTTATCTGGTGGATATTTACTTATGACCAAAGAATTTTGTTAATAACTGCTATTTTGACTGTTCGCAGACGAATCGCACCATGAAATTCACTACACTAATTGTATTTTTGATGACTATAACCTTACTACTCGTATGGTACGGCTGTCCAGTTATTGGACACGTCATTGACGCTCCACCAAATGGATGTCCACCAGGTTCCCGAATGTCCACAGTAGGAACTTGTAAAACAGTAAAAGGATAGAAGAAAATTCTTCAGTAATATCGAGCATGAAGTTCATTCTACAGCTACAAGCATACATTTATTTATAATATAAAAGTCACTATTTAAAATTAAGTACCCGTAACTACACAATGCTTATTATAGGGAAATGTAACATCGCAATTTTACTTTACAAAAGCACTTTTTAATTTTTCAATTGAGAGACGATTTCTCTACGCACTAAAAGGGGCGGACGGAGACTTCATCCTGGTATGTAGAATTTTAAAACCTCCTCCCCGCCCCCGCCCTGCCAGGGCGCCACAAAGTATGGGTCGTACGAGCAGACTGTTCAATGATAATAATGTTTAATGAGTTATAGGAAATTTAGAACAGAACAAAGAATCGTCGAAGTATCTTCGTCGTGCAAGTAATTTTAATTACACGAAGGGGCGGGTGTAAGAAGGTCAAATTTTTTTTTGGGATGTTTATAGACCATAAGTAACATTTTGGTTTAATTTTGATTGGTTTTGGGTGAGGGTCCGTTCCTGACCCTTATTAGGAAAAGCTCTTTTAACTTCCTAGCCCAATTTGGAGGGAAATGTGTGAGCAACAAACTCGAAAAATAAGAAAAATCGACCAAAAAACAACATTTTCGGAGCTGCGAGATGTAATGCGTCTGAAAAGTCAAAATCCCCAAACGTCACATCTATGGCTCCTACTAAATTCACATACCAAATTTCAACTTTCAAGTTCAATTTGGAGGGGAGTTAGGTGAAGAATGCCTTTTTTTAAAAGTCAAAAAGGAGACAACCTCTTATCTCTCTCCTCCGAGGCTGATTTTTGTGTACGTTATACACCATTAAAAAGTACTACCGATTTGCTGAAAAAGGAAAATTTTTCACTATTCAGCCCCTCAGCATCCCTTTCTCCAAATTTAGGCACAATTGAATTTTAACCCGAAGCCATTCCCACTCCAGAATATCCCATTTTCCAAATTTGATCGGGTTCGGAGTGTATCGAGCTGAGCAAATGATTTTCAGTTTCGGAGGAAAAAACAAAAATAAAATGTAAATAGAGATCTAACATGAATAAAAATGGTCGTAATGGTGTTCTAGGACCCTAAAATGGATTTTTTTGATATAACTTCCTCATCCGCCACAAGTCGATATGACAGAAAATCAGACTGAGAATCGATTAAGAAAAGCGTAATGGATAAAAACTCGCCGCCAATGATCATTTCGAATTCAAATATGCATAATAATTCCATTTTGAGTAAAAATTTTCAAAACATTTTTTTCCTATTTTTTGAAAATTTTTAAACTTTGAGTCCTTTTGCAAGTTGAAAAAAGTGAGTTAAACAGCTGAAATTTTTACTACAAGATTTTGAGGTCACTTGGCAACTATTGTGACCCCGCCAGCGGCAGTCACGTTTTCAGATTTTCAAAAAAATCAAAAAATCAAAATTTGGCCCGCTATAATGCGCATCAGAAACAGGTAAGTTTTTGAATTTATTTCTCATTTATATAACATTGTTATTAAAACTATTACACTCATACTCATCTTAAAATGTGTTGTGAGAAGACAAATATAAATTTTGAACGTATTTCGCAGTATATTTTTATACTCCACTCATGAGCATATTTTCCTATTTTTACTCATAAATCTATCACTTGAATCAGAATTCTTGTGGTCGTAAATCAATGTACAGTCACACTGCTCGCAACTTCGTAACCTTGAAATCTCCTTCGCTAGCAATTTTTCCGACTCCAGCTCCAGACCGAGCTTGAGGCGAGTAATTTTCATCGAGTGAAAAAACACAAACGGAAATAAATTTATAGCGTTTGCCCGAATAAACGAAACGCCAGCACGGGCAAGCTGATAGAGGCAGCTCTTGTGTCCCGAATTATTACATATATTTTACCAAAATATTACAACTTTATACCCCGTTCTTCGCCATTCATTCGTATTCTATTTTTTCGCTCTTGTTAAAAAATGCAACCCACTCTATACCAACGATAAAAAAAACTTGTTGAAGCGTCTTTTTAGAGAGAAAAAAAAAAAAAAAAAAAAGCTCGCGTTGGAAAACCATGAAAAAAAAAGTAAAAAAACATAACGCGAAAAAAAACTCTATCGCGAGATAAAAATTCTAAACCACTCTTCGCCGCCTTCCGCAGGACGTTTCCTCCCTTCTCCAGCCATCTGCTTGTGTAGACTTTACGCGTTGCATGAGCGAGCGAGCGAGCGAGCGAACGAACCAGCGACGATAAAGGCGCGGTACCGAGAGACAGACGGAGAAAGAGAACGCAAAAAGGCGAGGCGGAAAGGGAAACAAAAGACAAATCGACGACTACGAGGCGCCAACTCATCGAACAATAACAACTAGAATAAAACAAAAGTTTTAAATCATATTTTAAAGTTTTCACAAATCATACCGATTTTCGAAACAATACATAATGTAAAAAAGGAGCGCAGAGAGTACGGACCACTTCTCTCGGCAAACCCTTTTATAATATTCCAAATTGAACGAACTACACGTTTCGCAGTAAAGCGCGCGACACGATACGGATCGCAAATTTTATGTATACAATTATTCGTAGGTATATCGTTGATACATTTTTATAGATTTGGTTCTATTGAATTTGACAAAAATTGTTTGGTGACTTCATCGACGATAGCACGTTATTGCGACTTAATTGAGTAGTGGGGGGAGGGGGGGGTAGAGAAGTAAGAGAATGGATATTGAAGGGAGAGAATGAATACAACATATCTTGTCAAAAGAACAAAAGATTTACTCATTACAAAAAATATACGTTTGAATGAAACTGAGTACAAAAGGTGATTTTAGTTTTTTTTTCATCCTGCAAAAATTGAAAAAAAATTAAAGGTTTGAACATTTAAAAAAGAGTATAGCCGGTTAAGTATAGGGTTTTGGCCTTGGAAACTGATTTTGACCGTTCCTGCCCTAAAAGGTTCCCCTAATCTGGCAATTAAGTTTGACACCATTTTTGGACCCCTAGCTCAAGTATTTAGGGGGGGAGGGGCCAAAATGTGTGTTTTTATTCATAATTTT
>FIZR01023283.1:0-17203 GCA_900060175.1 Ferrisia virgata | reverse complement strand
CCAAGTATATTAAATTTTGTATTTTAAATAAAAGATTATAATTCTTAAGTGTATTGAAATTTGAAATTTTTTTTGGTGTTGAAAAAAATCTGCCCCCTCTTTGCTTCCCCTAGAAAAAATCCTGGCTACGGGCCTGCATCTCAAGCATTTTTAGGTAAAAATTTGAGAATGTTTTGAAAAAAATTCAAATTCTTATATTTTTGCCCCTTCTATGTTTAGGATAGGCAAAACATTAGGCATATGTACAACTTGAGTAGCTCTATTAGTCGTATGAAGGAAGTAGTATCGAGGCGAAACACCCTGTATAACACCAATCCGCAAATTAATCTAGATATTTCTATTTAAATGAATTTGTATTTTGATTACAGTTCCTGATGTCATCCGATTACCAGAAAATTTAGAAAATTTACCAAAAGCCGATGAATTTCCTTTAAAGCGAAGTCGATGGAATACAAATGAAGTAAGTGCATAATACCTCCTGACCTAGCTACCTAATTGAATTTGGGTGTTACTTTTTAGAAAATTTTTGCATTGATATTTTCACTAAAATACATCACAACGTCCATAAAATATTATAAAATAAAATGAAAAGAATCAGATCATAGAAATCCATCATTAACTAAATATTACGTATTTGAGATTAAACTAGCAAACGACACCCTATCTGTAATGAAAAAAGAAAAGAGGTGCATTTAGGTACGTACTTACAGCGACAAAAATACCAAGACTCGGTAAAATAATTACCCTGCATAATCTTACTCGAATATTAGTTTCTTTTATTTCATTTTAAAGCATTTGTTTTGTATTTTGTACTTGGTGTACACGATGTATGTTGTGTAAGACATTTTAATGGGTCACTAAATTTACTTTTAACGGTCTAACCATCTGTCGGCCTGTGCAATACTTTTAACAATGAAAACCTAGAACCCATATCTAGCTATAAAGTTCGGACAATAATTATAACTTTAATCTTCGTTCCTTTAACACAGAGTAATATTACATGATATACTTTCTTCTTCGATATATACCGCTTCATACACTTGAAAGAACTGTTTTGCTCGTTTATTTCTATTCCGGAATAATAACAGAATAATAAACAGTGTAAATGCTGTTCTATTTCACGGAATAAGTGATGAATGTATATCGTATGGCATACAGGGTGTTCTTTTAGTTTGCGTAAATAATTCAAGCTTCGGTTTGTTTTTGTTTTTGTTTTTTTTTTTTTTTCGGTTTATTTTATCGCCATCGTAGTCGAGTCGACCGTCAGTTTAGGTACTGATAATATACTTTATTGATAATATAGAATAACGATTTGTACCTATCCATCTTATCTTAAGATATGTACGTATAAAAAATACATTTCTATTATCACCTACCCATCCACTCCCGTATAGACCTACCAATCTGTCTACGGCTATCAAAAAGGTGTCAATTTTCAAAATTTAACCTGCCGTAAAATCGTCTGCCTCATAATTGTTAAGAGACATGTCGACAGAATGATAGAATACGTATACCGTCGAAGAAAGAAGCCAGAGAAAAAAAAATGTACAGAATTAAAAAAGTAGAACCATGAGTTGGAGGAAGTTCGTTTGGCGATACGTGACGGGAAAAACGGCCATAAGATAAACTGACCATTAAGATAAGGGCCTAATCTATTCTGAAAACAGTAGCAGCATGTGTATGTGGAAAATTTCTAACAGGAATAGAGAATAAATAGGAAACGAAGCCTTTAGCAATCCCCTTGCCGTCCAGTTACGTGCTGATCAGTTACTTAGGTAATAAGAGCAAGTACCGGAGTAGAATACTATCGTATTTTGTATTTCCTGTTTGTGCTATTATTAGATTGATTGTAACTCTAACGACATCACATATATACCTCTTCTTTCGGAGCTAACAAAACAGTTTTCAAACAGAATTTGTATTTTTCAAAACAGGCCGACTGAGTGAGCGAAAGAAGGAAAGAAAGAAAGGAAAAAAACCTCGAGTGGATTTCAAATGATGAACATCGCGCGGAAAAGGTATATAAGTAGGTACCTACCCGTTTCATTCAATCACACAAAAATTCCTTTCGTTAAGTCTTTTCTTTCGCAATCTCGTAAGTTAGGTACTAAATCTGAACGGTTTTTCAAAATCGCCCTAATTACACCGGCTATATATATATATATTTTTTTTTTTTTTCACGCTGATCCTTCAGTTGATATAAATTTATAGAAAATTAAGAAAAAAGTTACTTCAAAAAATGCTTTTCAATAATATTTACTCGCGTGCAATATTGCAAACAAACACGTTTCCATCTCTGGGCGAGGAATAAATGGATAATTTTTCAAAACTATATATTTAAAAAAAATTACTCGTACCTATCGAGAGTAATACGTATTTTACTTTCATTTTTACGCTCTGCTTAAAGTTACACTGATGAAGTGATGTATTGAATTCTTTCAGTTTGATTGTTTATTTTCCTTTTTCCAACGAGATAAGTTTCGTTAAACTGAACGAGTCAAGTTCAACTTTATCACAATTACGAGTACGTTTCTATGGTATTCTTTTAAAGCTGTTTAATTGTACTCGCTACAAGGAATTGGAAAAGATGAAGGGAGTTTAACGCTTTTATAACGCGATAACTTTAACAAAACTTTCCACATCAAGTTCAGATTACTATGTGGATACTGGATGGAGTTACACACACTTACAAGTCACTAGTTTTTCTCAACGTTTGCATACAATTATAGTCGTAAAATTGAGAAAAAAAATTTTTCACTGTTCTTCGAACAGAATTAATTCGTTCTATTTGGTTGATATACCATTACATTTTTATTGATAAATGTGTATCAAGGGTAAGGGTTTTTTTACGTTTTTCTAAAAATCAAAACGTATTAGTCAGCACTTACATTTATCTCTATTTTCCTGAGCTTAAAAAAAATTCACTTCAACTTTAACGTTTTTTGAGGGAGGAGAGGAGCAGATTTTTCAACCAACTTTCAAACTTTTTTTCACTTATGCCTCATATTGGGTTCAAAGGTTATTTTGAGTAAACACAGCATAGAAAACAAGTTAGCGAGCACATCTTGCCAACAAAGCGCTCAAGAAAAAAATTGACACTGCATTTACAATCGACGACCTCGAATAACTCGAAACTCAGTCTCATCTCGATCCTGCAAAGTTTCAAAAATACTTCACTACAGCTCTGCAGGTTTTTTTGGAAGGAGTAGGGGAGGAAATACTTTTGACATGGATACGTCGTAGGGGGAGGGGAGGGTCATTTTCTGAAAAAGTGACTTTTGGATGTTACGTTTTTGGTGTGACTTTTTTGATGTAAGGTTCTGATCAAAAGCTCAAAAAATAAAAAATAAAAAAAGTTGAAAAATAATAATAATAAAAAAAAATTAAAAATGAATTGGAATAATTGAAAAATAAAAAAAAAAAAATTGAAAAAGGAAAAAATTAAAAATTAAGAAATTGAAGAAATTAAAAATAAAAAAAAATAACATAAAACGTCAAAATGGAGTGAAGAGAAAAGTAAACATTTTCGATATGCAGTTTTTGATCCAAAAACTCGCAATGAAACATGATTATGATTAAGTTTTGCACTTTATGTTAAAATGTCAACACGGATATGTTACAAATTTATGATCTAGAGATTTTTCCCAAAAGGGAAAAATACCTAAATTTTTCAAACTTTTTTCAAGTATACCGACTATTTTGACCCTCCTCAGTTGTGTACAAGATTTATTATATGTGAATACAGTATAGGAAAAAAGTTAGTGAGCCGATTTTCCCAACGAAGCTAACTAAACAAAAAAAACGATGCTCGGTTCACATTCTACGACCTCGAATTTGTGCAAATACGTTCTTACCTCGATTTTCTAAAGCTTAAGACAAATTTTTCACTCAAGCCCAAACGTTTTTTTTAAAGGATAAATTTCTCTGCAATAAGTTTTTTTTACATATAACCCCTATTTTGACCATCCTGAGTTGCGTTCATTGAGGGAATACAAGAAAGCGAAAAAATTGAAACTACCAGAACACAAATAGGTGACCTTTGTCAAGTTTACAAACGAAATTTCAAATTCTTGACACAATTTATGGAGGACATATGCGTAAACTTTTTTTCCAATTCTCTGCCGATAGGAGGAAGGGTAGAAGAGAGCTGAAAAGTCAAAAACCGCGAAAGGTGCGTCCAGAATCTCTACTAAATCTATATGCCAAATTTCAACCTTTCTCACAATTTGTTGAGAGTTATGCCAGGAACCAATTTATTCAAGATGAATAAAAAAAAAGCATCGCTTCGTGAAACTTCTTCAGCCTAATTTTCGTAAATTATTATAATCACGTGTTTTCCTAATTAGTGGTAAGGGTAGCGGATGGGGAAGGGGTGTCAATGGGGCTAAAAAGTCGACATATTTAAGACTTATATCAAATCTACGTATCAAATTTCAACTTCTTAGCCTAACTGGGGGAGGACCGATATGCAAGAAACAAACTCAAAACAGATAATAAAACATCTTTTTCGGGTTTGTGAAGGGGTGCCACAAGGCTGAAAGTCGAGGCCCGAAAAATGCACACCTAAGACTTTCCATTGAATCGACACACCAAATTTCAACTTCCTAGCTCAACTAGGAGGAGAGTTAAGCGAGGAACAAACTCAAAAAATGATAAAACTCGATCAAAAAACCACATTTTTGAGGCTATGAGGGGGTGCTATAAAACTGGAAAGTCGACTCCAAAAAGCACATCTAGAGCCCCTATTGAATGTACATACCAAATTTCAAATTCCTAACTCAGTTGGAGAGGAAATAGGGGAGGAACAGCCCATTTTCAAGGTCAAAAAAGGGGAAACCCTCGTATCTCCCCTCCTAATGGACCTAAGAAGCTGATTTTTAGATATGTTATACAACTTTGGATTGTCAATCGATTGGCCTAAAGAGAACAATTCTTGAAATTTTAGCCCCTCAATACCCTCTCTCACAAATTTGGGCATAAATTAATTTTAATTCGAGGTCATTCCCACTCCAGAATATCAAATGGCCTGCCAATCGAAGCGTATTCCCCAAATTTGATCGACTTTGGTTAGTATCGAGTTGAGTAAATAATTTTTTAGTTTCGGGAAAAAATAAATAAAAATAAATATCTAACTTGGCGAAAAGTAGTCGTGTAATGCCCTTCTAGTGCCCCAAAACGGATTCTGTTGATATTCCTCCCTTCATTCGTCGTCGGTAGATGGATCACCACTGGCTGATTTTCACTGACAATATGATACAGAAATTACGCCTAAACAGAAAAAATCGTCTTACGAGCAATTTTCCTTCTTTTTGGTATAGGAAATTGATTTTTTAGTATGTTACGCAATTATTGATTTTTCATCGATTGGTTTAAAAACAAATATTTTGTATGATTTTTATTACAATTCGACCTTTCTCTAAATTTAGGACATGACTGATTTTTGACCTAAGATCATCTTCACTCAAGCAGTGCTTCCAATCTATCGGCAATTCAAGCCACTTTCCAAATTTGAGCGATTTTGGTCGGTATTGAGCTGAGTAAACGAATTTAGTTTCAAAGGATAAAAATAATCAAAATAAAAACAAGTATTATACATGCTCAAAAACGGTCTCACAATGATCTTTTGTATGTGATCTCGAAACAGATCTCACTACGCTTATTTTCTTCGAAACTATGGCGGAAGAAAAACAGTTTGAAAGCAATTAAATCAAAAGAAGAGAAACCCCTCATATTGGAAAACCCACGAGAAAAATTAGATAGATAATGTTTATTTAAAACAAAAAAAAAGGTAGCGTAAATAATTCTACATTTTTACAGTTGCACAAATATTTACGTATCTCAAAAAACCGCAACGAAAGCGTTGAAATTTTCAATTCAAGAAATTAAGGGTATAAAAGATATCTATTCGTGAACTCACACTATTCATCAAAATAATACCTATGCATCCGACGTACAAACGGATGTAAACAATTCGTAATTAGATACGTACAAAAATTCATAAACTCGCGAAAAAGACAGAACACATAGTTCATTCCATTTTAAAAATTATTACAGCGTGATGTGACGGCGGACGGTTTAAATCGCTGCTAATTTCTGTACTAATTTATTGTAGTCAAGACAACAAGTTGTATCTAACCTAGTCTAACCCAACTTAAAAATAGCATTTTATAAATCACGCTTATTTTACAAAATATAGGTAATGTTAATCCTGATAAAAAGAATGCTTCGTTTATTACTGACCTACATAAAATTTTTTCCTTCTTATAAATTGCTCGTCGAATATGTTTTTATTTTAAACTGCGCGAGGATGAAACGGGTAATTTGAAAAATGTAATGAAATTTGCCTCATTTTCTCTATGAAATGATCCAGCCGAACACTAGTCGTACTATCGAATATGATTTTTTAAAAACGAAAACATTATCCCAAGGGGATTTTTTTTTTTAGTGTAAACTGGTAGCTTATTATAGATAGAGCAACTAAATATCTAAATTTGATAGATATTAATATTATCAGAAAAATATTTCGAATTAATTTATTTCCTATTTGAACAATACACATACTTTTTATTCGATTATAAAGTATACGAAATGGCACTAGAAACACTCTCTATTCATAGAATGAATTAGTCAACTCGTAAGTGACTCTCAGGCCATTCTCGCTAGAAGTGATTTTCTTGCTTTTTTTCTTAGACCATTACAAATGCATAATAGAATCAAAAATTAATTTATAGAGGTTCATGCGTAAGAGTTGAGCAAAAACGTCTACACAACTTAGTAGGTGTTGCATAATTGCTACATTAAAGGCCCTACTTAGTAATTCCACTACGAAACACCCTGTATTAGTACATTAAATAAATACATCAAGAATTTTACATTTATCATTTATTTTTACAGGAAATACTGGCACTACTTCTGAATTTTACAAAACATGAAGAATGGCAGTCTAAAGATGTTGTAATTAGGTAAGAAAAATTCCAACTTTATTTTACTTGATCAATTGAGTTGTGACTGAAAATGTCCCAGAATTTTTGACTCAGTCCCTATAAGATGAAAATACTATAAGATAAACAAACTAGAGATACTAGAGTATCTTAAGAGTGGATTCTGGGTTGAAAATTAATTAAAGAATAAAACATTTTAATTTTACAAAATAAAAAAATAAATATTTTATATAATTGGAGATTTGAATGATGAGTTCTGCGTAAAAAAAAATTATAAAATATAAATATTAAAATTTTAAATAATAAAATTTTAATTTCATAATATAAAAAAAAGTTTATTTTATAAAATTAAAAATTTGAATAATAAAATCAGTGTATAAAAAAAATTATAAAATATAAACATTTTTAATTTATCAATTTAAATTAAATTGAAGGAAAAGTGGTAAAAATGGTAAAATTAAAAAAAAAATGCATATTTAATAATGATATACATATTCAATTATTTTATTTTGAAAAAATCGTCAATCTTGGTCTGGTTTTTGGACTCTTTTAACACATTATGAATCAACTTATATATTGGTAATGTAATGTAAACGATTCGGCGTGATATTGAACCCTTCTATTCAGCATAGCCATTGCCTCAGGCATTTCGAGGTTTGATGGTGGTTTTGGTATTGGTTTATCATTATCATCATCATCTTGATCACCTGTGGTAGCAGAAATGCTTTCTGTTTCATCGATGTAAGGACGAGTCGTTGATAGATTTTCATCTATATCGAGCCATTTTTCGTATTCATTTTGAGGAATATCATTTGAACTGGGTGATTCTATGACATTAACCGGATTTATTCATGCTCAGATATCACATTGAGCGGCGTACTTTACATGTAAAAAGATAGGAACGTTCCAACGTTCCAGGCATTTCCTATGCCATTAAGCGAATTACTCAATTAAGCGATATTATAATAAGCGGATTCTACTGTAAAATCAAATTAGCTCTAAGGAATTGTGATCCGAAGCTAAAATGAAAATTTCAATAATATCGGAATATTTTTATTCGAGTTCTCTCGTTACAAGAAAAATAAAGAAAGTCAAAATAAAAATAGACATTTATCCGAAGAGAACGCCTTATAAAGTATGAAAAGCGAGATTTCATCCGATGAATATAAAATTTCCATAGAAATAAATAAATTTCATCGATATTCTAATTATAAGTCGATTGTCTATTGAGCTACGCTTTTGATGACGTCATCAACGCGTTAAAATCGAAAGCAAAAAAAAGATTTCCGTGGAAATGTATTTTGTTGCAAAGGAAATGGTCCAGTTTGGACACTTTGAAAGGGTATTTTCTGATAAGTATAGCGAAACAAACTTGAACTCAGATTTTCAAAATTTTCACGCAACATCATTAGGTGTCCTCAAACAAATTTTAGGATCAAAAAATTCCCTCCACTTCACCCCTCTTGCCTACAATATTGAAAAAACCTTTTTTTTTGTTTGAAAAAGTCTCGTCGTACAGTTAAAGTGGTACACTTTTTGATTCCTGCATTTCCTCCTGCGGTAATAAAGTACCATAGCTTGAATATAAATTTGGAAAGAAGCGTAGGTACACTTTTAAATAGATAGTTGACCTTTAATCTCGTTAAAATCGATGGTGAAAAAAGATTTCCGTAGAAATGTGTATTACAATTATCCATATTTATCGTTAAATTCGGAAAGAATCGAAAAAAAATTTCTTTCGCGGGGCTGTAGTAAGGGTTCATTTGGACAGAAATGGCTAAGACCCGCAAAAGGCACATTCTGCATATCTCCCCGACCAGGGTACAAAGTTTCAATGCGCTAGCTTAATTAAGACAATCTGAGCAATTAATCGAAAACATTGAAAAAATAGTTTTTTGGACCTGTAATGGGATGGGTTAGGGATGACGAATCGACACCTCCAAAAGGCACACCACAGCAATACTGTCAATTACCTACCAAGTTTCAACCCCCTAGGTGAATTAGTACCACCTATACAGACGAGCAATTGTCGAAATATTTGTAAAATGGTCCAAATGGACCGATTTCTTGAACTGTAATCGACGTAGACAGTTCATTTTTGGATATGTTATAGATCTTTTGATTTTCTATCGATTGGCAGTTAAATTTTTTCACTTTGCGATTTTTCACCCCCACTTACCCTCATCACCAAAAATGAACCTCACCCAATTTGGACCATGGACCGTTCAAACTACAATAGAAAAATACAGTTGGTGAATTTTGGCGAAATTTTAAATTTCAGCCATTTTGACAGGTATACGGCGGAGTAATTAATTTTTTCCCTCAGGAGAATTAGATAAAAAAATAACCTATCAGACAAAAAGATTGTAATAATCCTGGCATTCCTTCTGAAAACCTGATTAACAAAATGTCCATTTTCACACTGAATTAAATCTCTAGAGAACACCTTATAAAGTATGAAAATCAAAATTTTATCCAATGAATGTAGAATTTCCATGAAAATAAATTAATCTCACCGCATTTCAAAAAATCAAACTTTTGCAATAGGTTTTTGATGACGTCATCAACGCGTTACAATCGAAAGGAAAAAAGATTTCCATGGAAATGCATTTTGTTGCAAAGGAAATGGTACAATTTGGGCACTTTGAAATTAATATCTCGGTCCCTAATGGACCATTTAGTCCCAAAATCTAGTCACCTTTGACAACTAATGTTCTCAACCTATGATGAAAATGTCAAAAAAATCACACATTTTTTTACCTAAGTTATCGCGTAAGAAAATAAACAAATAAATTAAAAAACAAAAAAACAAACCAACAAAGAAAGTACGATGATCGCAATAGCAGACAAAGACCTCTAAAAAGATAAATAATAAATAATTTTGATACCAAAATGCTCAAAAAGTTGAACACAACAAATTCCCAAATGACAAAATAAAAACACGATGCAACTTTCATCATCGCTGGTCGTTCGTTCACACATTGAAAATAAAACTCAACCATTTCACTACCTAGTACCTAACCTACATGTACGATTATGAATAAAACTATAATAAAAGTGACTAAAGTGGTCATTATTAATCGCAGATAACAGTTTAGATTTCACAACTGAGTCTCTTATTTAGCTGAATCCTTTAACGCAGAGACAGTTCGTAATTAAAAAGGAAACTGCATGAAAAACGAGGCGGCGCAAGAGACGAAAAAGATAAAACGACCGATGCAAACGTATAAATTGCTCGCTACTTTATTACGTGTGCTTAGAAGTGCACAGTTAAGAATGAATGGCTTTCCAAATATTGTTAAGAAAACAGCCGTGTACTTCTACCGGTAAATACTTCTGAAACGAGACATTTAGTATTTAAAAGGGTCGTGTTAATTAGACTACAAAACCAGAACGTAATAATTTATTTGCAGACGATTAAAAAAAAAAACCTTACACTATTAAAGCTGCACAACTACGACTGTACTTACGTATACCTTTACTTCTACCTATGTAGGCAAACTAGGTATTCCAAAAATTTATTGTTTACGAATGACTTATATAGAGAAATTGTTGCATCAAGGAATATCCGCACAATAAACGAGACAGTCTACATTCACGGATAGAAAATAATTTATTAAAAATTAAATAGATTTATGTATGGAAATTATTTTTGAATAAAATGGTAAATTTTTCGCTAAATAAAAAATGTTAAACATTTATATACCTGCATAAAAATTTTAATTGTAAAATTTCGTCTGTTGTGTATCTTGACTCAGAAAAATTATTCCTGAATAAAGATTGTAAAATGACCCTATTCTAAGATCCGAAGTATGCTTTTTTTTATCCACCCTAAACTGCATACTACGTGGAAACTTCCTGGCTTAGTTTAGAGGAGAGATATGCATGGAACGACGAACTCAAAAAATACATAAGTAAAATGGTCCATAAACCACCTTTTAGAGGCTGTGAGGGTGGTGTGGCGGGGCTAAAAAGTTGAGACTCTCAAAAGGCACATCTTGGACCCCAAATGAATCTACGTACCAAATTGTAAAGATATGCGTGGTACAGATTTTTTTCAAGATTAAAAAGGTGGATCTAGGAACTTTTTTTTTTGGATATGTTGTACAACTCTGGCTTATCTATCGATTGGTTCATAAACAAACAATATTTACAATTTTAGCTTCTCAGTAGCCCCTGCTCGAAATTTGGGTATAACTGAATTTCGAGTCAAGATCATCCCTACTTAAAAATATCAAATTTACTGTTAATCTGAACCGGCTGCCCAAATTTGACCAATTCAGGTCAGTATTAAGCTGAGCAATTGAGTTTTATATAGTAGGGGGGGGGGAGATAAAAAATAAATGGAAAAAATATCTGACATCCCAAAAATGGTCTCAATAGTCTTCTAGGACCTCGAAACGGATTACGGCGATACTCTTACTCCTCCCCATCTGTTGTAGGTTGATAATCCGCAATATCTTTGGTTTCATTGACAATATAACATAGAAAATCTGGCTAACAACCTAGCACTCCAAAACGGCATCGCAACCATAATTTTTTTTTCGCGTGCACAGTTGGGAAGAAAATTAGGATTTCATGCAAAATGTTTAAAGTAAAGAGGGTTTGTTAAAATTATTTTTTTTCTAAAGTTTTTCGATTCTGGAGAGATAAGATTTTTTTTTGGCCTTGTCAGATATTTTCTTTATTTAATTTTTTTTTCTCCCGCTCCCCGTAGGCTGAGACCATTTACTCCACTCAGTACTGACCAAAATTGCTCCAATCCAGTCAATTGGCTCAGATTGACGACAAATCAGATATATATGAGTGAGGATGAACTTGAGTAAAAATTTAGTTATATCCAAATTTGAGTGTGGGGGTGCTGAGGGGCCAAAAACCCAAAAATTGTCCTTTTTTAACGAAATCGATAGAAAATTAAAAGTTGTATAACATATCCCAAAATCAACCCCCTAAATCAATTAGGAGGAATCAATTAGGAGGACAGATATGAGAATTTTCCCCCTTTTTAATCTAGAAAAAGAGCTGTTCCTCCCCTATCTGCTCTTTAAATTGAGCTAGGAAGTTGAAATTAAGTATGTACATTTAGTAGGAGCCCTATATGTGCCTTTTAGGGGTCTCGATTTCTTAGCCCCATTGAACTCTTTCTACCCGCAATGCTGATTAGGAACAATTCTCATTATTGTAATAAGTCACAAAAATACTAGAAATACTACATCATAAAGGTTACACTTGAGCGCAAACTGTACGTTTTTAGCTCTTTTGGATAAAAATTTTGGAAAAAAATTCAAATTGTGCATTTTTATTCCTACAATTATCGAGATAGGCAAAATATTAAACATATGTGTAACTTGAGTTGCTCTGTTTGCAGTATGAAGGGGGTAGTATTGCAACAAAACACCCTGTAGAAACATGGAAATATTTTCCTAATAAAAAATTTTTTCGTTTAAACAGCTCAAAACCTTGTAAAAATTTACTAAATTTAGTAAAATAATGAAATAGGTAACAAAGACATATCATAAAACATTTTCTAAAATCTTAGGAATAGGTGTATAAAAATCGTTCAAAATTTAACAAATCGCTTTGAAAAAGCACAAAAATTACCAGAAATTCAAGTAATTCGTGCAAAAAATTGATAAATCGTGAGAAATTGGTCAAACTTTGATAATAATACGATTCAATTTCATAATTTCTGCTTAACTATGATGAATGCTGATCTGAGGAATCATTTTACACTATACGAAAAGGACCTCTAACTGGTACACATTTAATATAAAACGATCAGACCAAACGACAATAAACGATACCAGCCAATGTCATTATCTATTACATTGGTGGGACAAGCCAGTTACAATAGCGGCTTGCTTTGTAAGGTGGAACTAATTACATTGTGGCATTTACTTCACCGGTGCTGCTTGTTCACACCTCAACCGCAAGCAACACAAGTCATAGGTTTAACTCACGTAAGGCTTTTACACATTACCGCCAATGCTAATTTCCGAATTACACAGCATGAAATTAACCATTGTTATACTTTACAACATATTTATTACATGTGTACTGTACTTTAAAACTTTAACGACTTTAATTATTTTTTCGCGCAACAAAAAAACATTCGCAATTACCTCTGCTAGTTAATTACTGTAGCAAATTTAGCCTTACTAATTTTAATACCTTTTTTTTTGCTTTTTGCTTTTGACTGTAAGTAAGTTTATGGGGTTGATGGAGGAAAAAAACTCCTTTTTCGAGATTATTTGTTAGTGCCTATTTTTGTATAGGTAGGTTTTTTAGCATACAAAAAATTTTTTGTTAATACTTGCTTAAATTTTTTTTAATAATTATCTTAAAGTTATGGTGAGAAGAAGAGATTCATCATATATGTACGAACTAAATTCCAAGTAACCCATGACGTCATGAGTACCATGAATCGCAATAGCCTATTAAAAACATCAACTTTTAAATAAGAAACTAGGCTTTTCATTATTTGAAGAAATCTCGTAAAATATTATTGTTTATAAAAGCAAAAAATAAAAATAAAAATAAAAATAAAATGTCCTACTTAAGAACATTATATATTTTCACTTTAGGGAAGTGTAATGGTTTCGCATTAAAATAAATCATATCAAATGGTCGACGAATCGTTGTTTCAAACCTACTAACTAAAAGGCAACAGATTTCATCGGTATTGAAAAAACATAAATCACTAACGGCGTACATTTCGTGATATATTTATTATTAATATTTCAATTTATAAACTCCGTCGCTGAGCTAGTTTTGAATTTCAGGCCGGAGAGCGGATCGATGTTAATGTACAGTAGAAAAAAAGTACGATATAGACGAGATGGATATTGCTGGAAAAAAAGAAAAGATGGTAAAACCACCAGAGAAGATCATATGAAGCTTAAAGTTCAAGGTGTAGAGGTACGTTTTCTATAA
Source organism: Ferrisia virgata (assembly GCA_900060175.1). Classification (NCBI taxonomy): domain Eukaryota; kingdom Metazoa; phylum Arthropoda; class Insecta; order Hemiptera; family Pseudococcidae; genus Ferrisia; species Ferrisia virgata. Next base: position 3,329 of record FIZR01023283.1, on the reverse strand, counting down.
TGTTATATCGGAGGTCTATTTGGTAACAAAGTTTTGCTACATACAAAATGTCAATTTTTCTAAAGAATTCGTGATTTTTTTTTCTCATCAGAACGTTTTTACTTGCAATGCAAAAATAGGTAGACAATAGACATTACTTAACGGTCCTATGGATGTTTGTGCTATATACCGAGTTTTCCCCACTAACCTAGCTTCCCTTATACCAGTGATAGGCAACTCATGCGACTTAGACGAACAATGCTTAGCATACCTAAAAAAATCGAAGGGGCTGGGAAACGTTATTTTCAAAATTTCATTTTCGTCCAAACTCGCAACTTACTTTGAAAAACTGAACAAAAAAAGTTAATAATGATGAAAATTTGTCGTTTGCTTTAGAAAACAGTAGATATATATGCTCTCGAATATGTGTGATATAAAAATTAAGAACGGGGGTGAAGTAGTTCGTACAATATGACAAGATAAACACAAAAAAACATGACTAAAAATTTGTAAATTTATTAGTTTTTTGTCAATAACTTTTGAAAAAGCTATTATGAGCACATCGTTGAAAAAATTTCAAATGAACGGAAAAGCACCTTCAAGTCAGTGGTTAGAGTATTAAGTATCCCAAGGGTTGCATTTATGTGTAGAAAAAATATATCAAATGAAGAAAAAAAAATTTTAGTCATTTCTAAACAAAAATAGAAAAATAAATTCCAATTTCGAAAGTAAATACGAGCGAAGCGAAACGATTGCGCCACAAGGCGAAGAATTTAAGTGAGCGACTGTGGTAAAAAAAATGCAGAGTAAGGATGAAATGGTTTGCAAACTATGACAATATAATTATAAGTATAAAAAAATGTAGCTGAAAATTTTAAATTTTTTCAATTTTTTGTGGATAACTTTTGAAAAAGTTATTAAAATCAAGCTAAAAACTGAACCGAAGAGCTGTAATTTTTATTATGAGCACTGATCAAAAAAGTCCAATAAGGAGTATATCGAGGCCTCTAATTACCACAGGAGGCTGACTTTTCATTATATCATAGAGCTTTGAATTATTTTCCATCAAATGGCAGCAAAGCACTTTAATTTTTTCATGTTTCACGTGTTTTTAGCTCCTCTCCCAGGGTTTGATCATACCTTGATTTAGACCCTAGATCTTTCAGTGGAATATCTAAGACCTGAGCTTCCTTTTGAAATGTACCTATGCATCAATACATCTGATTCTAATAAACCTTTTTCTTTTTTCAATATTTTAGGCATTTTAAAATACGTCGTCCTAATTGTCATGCTTAACAATTCGATTTTTGTATCATATTACGAATTGATCTGCCACAATTGACCAAAAATTCATCTTCAAGAACCCAAAAAACATTTATTTCGATATACCGCATTAGAATTATTCATTTAAATTTGTGAATTTTCAATTTTGGGGCTCATTTAGGGGCTTCAATAGGGTCAAATTTAAAAATCGATCAAAATTTAGCGTTCACTGAGCTAAAAAAACATACATTTTGATAAGTCATATTGATATCTCACTCAAATGCTTAAATTTTTTATTTTGGGGCCAGGCTCCAACAGAGTGAAACTGAAAAAATTGACCGAAAATTCGATGTTTAGTGGCCCGAAAACCATGTACTTTGAAGGGTGGCATTGGAATCTCATTTAAATACTCGAATTTTCAATTCTGGGCACCATCTGAGGGCTTCAACGGAGTTAAATTTCAAAATTAACCAAAAATTCTTGTTCAGCGACGCAAGAAATCCAACATATTACCCAGAAATTGAAACGATCCATTAATTGGATTTTTGTCCTGCAAAAAGTTGTGGTGGATCGCTGTGCATCTCCTAGCCAGCCCCCCCTCCCACCAGGTTACTGACGTAAGGAGCAAGGGGGTGCAATAGAGCTAACAAGCCGAAATCTCTTTAAAAGCACATCTTAGATGCCAACAAATGTATATGTCGAATTTCAAGTCCCCAGCTCTAAAATTTTACCCTCGTTAATTGCATACTTTCCACTCCTGTCGCGTAATTTACTATAATAATATCTATATTAACAAATTATCATCGCATAACCATTAAGGAAAGTACCTAGAAGTTCTGTTGTTACAACTCATACGAATCCATACGCAACGTACAGGTACATGTTATTTGAGTAGGTAAATATCAACAAGTAGTAAACATTAAAAAGCTACGAATATATACGTAAAATTGTGATTGCTGCAAAATTTTTGTTTAAAATGCAAACTACACTCGTGCGAAAAATCAAAGTTCCAAGTACTCGAATAAATAATGTTGAATAGTCGGTAGTAGGTAAAAGGAAAAAAAAACACATACTCTTAGAACTAACATCAAAAGAAAACTTCATACGTTAGCATGAAGCAAGATACTTTAAAAACGAATTGCTTTGCAAAATTTCACACCATAGTCGAATATTGTAAAGAAGCTATTATCGATGCACTAACACTTTTTTTTGTTAAAAAATATCAAAAGATACCTACCTAGTATAATTGTATCTCAAGTTTTGGTAATAAGAAGACCATTCATTTAGTTTAAGGTGTCCTACATTACCATGAACGAGAGTTATCGAAAAAAATTGATTTTTCCGTTTTATTTGATTAGGGTAGGTTTTATTTTGTAAGAGAACCAACGATTATGCATGTACCTAGGTACCTACTTTAGCAATAAGTTATTTTACGTACGTGAACGTCGTACCTTTGACTCGTTTGAAAAAAAAAAAATACAACACCTTAAATATCTTGTCAAAGCAATTAATTTCTGAATCTTCTTCTTTTTTTTTTTTTAAATAACATTCAAAGATAAAAGCAACCTACTTTTTTTTAATAACCTTGCCAAACATTACATACAACTCAAGATTCATTTCTCGCTACTACATCGCCAAAGATTTAAAAACAACTAAAGGTTTTTTAAAACCCGAAAAAAAAAAACAAACTCGTTAACTTCAAATTGTAAATGCAATTATAGTTACATTTCAGCGGAATTTTTCTCATAAATAAACTGAAGAATAAGTACACTTACGATCCACCAGATTTGAGTTGAATTTTAATCTGAACGAGTTTAAGTCGTAAGATAGGGAGTAAGAATCGTTTATGAAGTAAAAAGTTAAATTATCGTACTTCGCTAATTAGTAAAGTTACGCCGTAGTTATTTAAAGTTTTGTTAATGAAGGTGGTATATATATCGGCTTTAAAGCTTGACATGAGGGAAGAATACTTATTGGCAAAAGACAAATATTCTAATTAGAGACAGCTTGAAGGAAGCGAAAAAAAAAAAAAAAAAAAACATTAAAAAAAACTTCTTTCGCCGCGAATTTTAATCAAATTATGAAAC
>FIZR01023282.1:0-17657 GCA_900060175.1 Ferrisia virgata | reverse complement strand
GGCAAATTTTAACGTTTGTTTTTTTGTTTGTTTTTTTTTTTTTTTTTTCATAAAATTACGCCAACTTGAAAAAAAACATCGTTTTTGCCGCGCGATGAACTCGATTAGCCGCGAGCTATTCAGTGCATCTCTGACGCCAACTTGAAAAATGAAAAATACCGCTTTCGATTTATACATTTTTTCTAATCAATTTCCGAATAAATGAAAAATTTCAAACGTAGTAATCGAGAAGTGTAGGCGGACAGGGTCGATGATCTAATTCCAGTAAAGCACTTTTACCTACATGTTTGCTTTAGGTTTCAGAAGCTACTACCGATTTACAGCGTAATAGTACCCGATCTTGATAGACGTAGATTACGTACCTATCTTACTCAGAGTAGAAGCATGGGCTGGTGAAATTTTGTGCGAATATGTTTACCATGATAAGTACAAAGGAACATAATTATTATCAGTGCAATTGCCATTTGTTTTTCTATCAGTAAGCACTGAAAAATGTAATAAACTCCATCCTACATTGGCAGGCCTAAATTAAGAATGTGTGAGATCCAGGACTGTTAGCAGATTTGAAGGCCCTGTTTTCCTTTCACCCCTTCCCCTTCAACATTTTTCATTAATTTTGTTGATACAATAAAATTCAAAACGTTGACATAATCTTTTTCAAAATAATTACGAGACAAACAAGATACAAAAACGCAACACGGACCTTTTTAGGAAGGGAGGAGAGGGGCTACAAAACATGTCAATTGTTTTTCTGGGCTCTAAACATAACGTAACGAGAATATGAATTACCAACCCCAATGCCACAATTTTTACTCCTAGTCAAGGTAATATTTTTATAAATGTAGATAATGTTAACAGAAATACTATCAATAATGCAAAAATATGTGATATAATCTCTACTACGATGGCAAAATCTATTTATTTTTTACTTCAATAGGTTTACACGTTTTTAATCATTGACATTTTTTGAACCACAAAAAATAAGCGTTGAAAAATTCGTGCTCGTGTTAACGGTAATTTTTTAAATATTTATGATTCTAATGATATAAACCTTATTTCTTAGATCATGTGTTTTCATTCACATTCAGCTTAATTTTTGTTCGGTTCATTTCTTCAGCTCATCCCCAGAATGAGATACGTACTTGGAGGGTTCCAATCATATCTTTAACTTTAAGTTCGTGTTCATGAGGTGCAAATTACATGAAAATGATACCCATATTGCCTATACATTTTTTATCCAAAATACGGGAGGGGGAGATGTTGCTACAGCCCGAATACCGGCCCTATGGATTTTTTTGTGTCTTGAATTTGATAAAAAGACATTGAGACCAGAACCACCGATGGCCAAAGAAATCTATGTTTACAGCACAGTCATTTTAGCTCAAAAATAGGTCCAAATTAAAACCCAATCAAACAGCCTTTTTTAATAAGGGTCAAAAACGGCCCCGACCAAAAATCGATCAAAATTGAGCCAAAATATTACTTATGGTCTAAAACATCCCAAAACAATTTCGACCCCGTACACCCCTCCCCCCAGGATTTATTACCTCCTAATGTCGAAATTTCAACGCTAGATATTTCTAGGAGGATGGGGTAAAAAATTTTGAAATTTTCACAGTTCATACATCATATAGAGTACTATAAATAAGAATTTTTCGAAAATTTTCGATTCACATTTTCCCAATTTTTTTTGCATGTTGAAATTTTTAAAAAAAATTAAAAAAATTTTTTTTTTTAATTTTGAGGGTGAATTTATGATTGGAAAATTTTTTATCATCTTTGTTAGGTCGTCATCTGTCGCATATATTTTTTTGGAGTTTCGAAATTGAGTGCAACATGCTCAAAAAAAATCAAAACCAAAAAAAAAAACACCTTTTTTCAGTACTTTTTCATAATTAATAAGAGAAGTATCTCAACTCGAAGTAAAATTTCGAGTCGATACACGAATAAATTGAAAGTACATATTAAAAGAACGCCATTTCCAAAATTTCAAGTCCTCAAGTGCGTTTCTCGAATTTTGACGAATTTTTCAAATTTCAAAATTATCTCAGTATTCTGTACGTCGTGAAAATTTGAGCTGATCAACGAAAAAAGCAGAAATTTGGTACATATCTCAATTTTGGCCTCTCAAATCGATTGAAAGTAGTTTCGAGAAAATTTTGAACTTTTCTAGTGCTGGAGAACAGTTTATAAAAATGGTACATATGAACATTAGGGGTCTGAAAAGTTTTGTATGGCCCTAAAAACACGATAGCTAAAATTTCAACCAATTTGAATAGTATTAACCTGTGTATCATCAGCGTTGAAGTTACGAACTAAACGCTACCGGCCTGAAGCCCGTGCACGATACTAACCACCGCGACACGTAGCGGAGTAGTTCTACGTTATCGGGCATGGATGACAAATACTTCAATTTGTTGGAAACAACGATAGATACGGGTCAAAATACGAGATACAATGCAAAAAAGTTCGAAAATCCGGCGGAACATGTGTGGAGCTGGAGTGAAAGTTTTTTCAGGAGCTTCGGAAAATCAAGCTATAATTTATTTAGACTAATTTGAGGTCGTAAATTTTGAACACATTGTCAGATTTGGTGCAGTGGTCTTGGTTTTGGAATTGTGCTAGCAAACTTTTCTCCAATGCTGTGTTCATCGAACATAACTCGTGAAAAATTTTTTTCCATAAAAAAGTTTGGAGGTTGAGTAAAATTTTTTTTCTAATAGTCAGAGTACACGTTTGTATTAATTTTCTCAAGTTCAGGAAAAATATTTCATTCAAGCTCCGAACTTTAGTGTTATGGAGTGCCAATGCCAATGCTCCGAATATATGTTGAAATTCGAATTGTGCTACTTATTAGCTGTGCGATCTGATCTTATGTTAAGTTTACGGGCTATAATGAGCGAAGACTCGATTTTTTTCGAAAATAATCTCACACAGTGAATCCAAAGCTTCGCTCCTCTTTTGAGTAAGACCATGGTACTTACTTGCTCTTGTACGAGTAGATACGATAGTACGTTTCTGCGCTGATTATAGTAGGTAAATTTCTCATTAGCGGAAGGGAAATAGGAAAATAAATAAACGAGAAAAATTGAAAAGTTGAACGCGTGCGTGCGTGCGTGCGAGTATACTATAGGTAAAAGTTGTACCTCTATGTAGGTAGAGGTACTAGGTATATGTTAGGAGAGAATGAACTATATGTAGATAGTAAAAAAGAAAAAAAAAATGAGAGCGATAAAATGATTTAACCAACCTATGCGGACGGTTTATTTATTGCATTACTAGTTTCATCTGATAAAGATAACATATGTTACAATTTAGAGTAAGTACCTCTACCCTATATACATATACATACATATAGTAGGAATACTAACGAATTGTGATAGCCAGTGTTAGCTATGTATGTATGCAGTATGTATCTGTAGATATACCTATACCTATACCTATACCTATACCTACTCGTGTGTATGAAAGAACCGTGGCTCAATAGAATATACGTATACGTATACGCGGTGCGGTGCTATACGTATTTGTTGTAGGCTAGGTTAGGTATATTATATGTGTACGTTGCTCTGTATTGTACTATGCAGCTATGCAGATGCACTATGCACTATACCTATATTAAGTTATGCGTATGCAAGTTGATATACACACGAATATAAGTCGTCGCGTATGTGTGCCTCTATGCCTTTACTTAATACGTGGACGTGCACACATCTCTTTCGTATCCTTATGCCAGATACATATGCATGGGGCATGGCATGGCATTATACTTACGGTGTAGTTTCAGCCTACAATCGTTTTATTCGCCTACTACATATATAGGTAGAGCTACATATACGTACGAAAGCATTTCACACACTTCGAATGTAATACGATTATGCAAAGAGTAATCGATACACTGCTATATAACTAGGTATATCCTTTGAATTCTTCCATTTTATTGGCGCTATAAATTGCGTCGTATCATAATGCGCTCGTAAATTGTCGCCGCTATCTCGCTTACGTTGTTTCTTTTACTTTTGTAGCGAGCTTGGCAAAAAAAAAAAGTGCGCGCGGATGTATACTCACACCTATACATAAACTACATGTAGGTAAATTTCCGTACCTACGTATAACAGTATAGGTATCAAGCACTTCTACTTATCTGGCAATTCTCTCATCTCATGCATAACAACCATGTAATCACATTATAGGATAGCCTGGCATTCATACATTCTCTAAAATCGTGATTTTTCTGTCAAATATCTATTCGTTTATTTTTTCATCTTTCGGTACGAACGTAGCTCCAGCTACTACTTACCCAGCAGCTAGTAACTAGACCAACTACTACCTTTTTTGCGGCGATTCAATCAGAGAATTGTTGCTGTACGAAGCAGGTGTGCCAAATCCAAACCCATCGTTCGTTGTAACTTGCATGGATATCGAATGTAATTATTGTTGCGCCGGTTCGAAATTTGATTTCGTTATCCCAGAGGTGAATAAGTCTCGGTTTCTTTTTACGAAATTACGTACAGACAATTTGAAGTATACATACACCGTATACTGCAGTTTCGCAAATCGACCAAAAAAAATACACCTACTTACTTGAACCTAATGTATTTGCTTTTGTAATTAATAATCTTTCGATGGACTGATTTATTACATAAAAATCGCGACACTGTTTGAAGATTGATTAAATTTACAATTACTTACGAGATACGATCGTTTTGTACTTACCTTTGGTAAATCATTCGTTTATAAAATATCTAGACTGATTACATAGGCACTAGGCAGAAGAATAACTTATTCAAATTTCTAGTCAACGAAAAACTATAAGTACTCCCTTGGTTTATTACTTCTTGCAAAAGTGAACCCCTTTATGTAATTATGTGAATTGAAGGTAGGCAGGTCTCAATGAGACGAAAAAGGTGAGATCCCCAAAAAGTACTTCTATAACCCTCACTAACTGTACATACCAAATTTCAAATTTCCAGCTAAATTTGGAAGAGAGGTGTTATGAGAGGAAAAAACTTTAAAAATGAGAAAAATCGACCGAAACCCACATTTTTGGGGATGTGAAGGGCAGCAGCGAGGCTGAGAAGTTGAGACCCCCAAAAGGCATATCTAATGCCTTTACTAAATGTACCTACCAAATTTTAACTTTCTAACTCAATTTGGAGGGGAGTTATACAGGGAAAAAATTCAAAAAATTAGAAAACCCGACCAACAAAAAAAATAAAAATTTGGGGGGCTGCGAGAAGGTGTAATGAAGCTGAAAAGTCAAGACTTCCAAAAGGCACATCTATGGCCCCTATTAAGTCCACATACCAAGTTTCAACTTCCTAGCTCAATTTGCTGCGGAGATAGGGTAGGATCAGCTCTTTTTCAAGGTCAAAAAAGAGGGGGGAACCCTCATATCACCGCTCCTCGCTGATCTAGGAGGCTGATTTTTGGATACGTGATACAGCTTTGGATCCGCTATCAATTGGTTTAAAAAGAAACAATTTTTGGAATTTCAGCCCCTCAGCACCACTGAATTTTGACTCAAGGTCAACCCCTCTCATATGTATCTAATCCACCGCCAAGCTGAGCCTATTCACTAGATTGGTTTTGGTCCGTATTGAGTAGAGTAAATCATTTTAAGTCATGGGTGGTGTGGGTAGAAGGATAAAATAAATACTTGGAACTTTTTGCACGCAAAAGTGAACATCGAAAGATTAAATGTAATTAGTACAATTTTTTTCTTATTTTTTTTATTCAATACTTATCACTTGGGAAATTTTCTTCTATATTTTTGGCGAAATTGGTTTATTTTCGTTTACTGTTAGGGTTAATTTTTCACACTGACGCACAAATATGATCATTTTTTCCAACTTTAGAATTCCATAACTGCATAAGTTTGATTTCTTAAATAGTAGAACATGACTCTAAAAAGAGAATAGAATCATTTTCAGTATAATTTACATGAAATTTTGGTCAACTGATTTTTCTCGACATTTCAACTTGAAATTTTAAAATCAATTCAGGGTTAAGGACATCTTTAATTTTCTTCAACATTTCAACTTGAAATCCTAAAATAAACCCGAGTAAAGGTTAACTAATTTTTCTTGGCATACGGTTATGATAAATTAAGTGAAAAAGTAAACATCAATAATCATTCATTCCGACAATAATGCCTGTACTGATTACATCCATATCTCATTAAACCGTTATATTTCATTCTGTTATATATTGCATTCTTATATGGTAGCAGAGCATGGTTATTTAAAAAGAAGATAGAAGAAAATGGTGAGGTGAGATATAAAGGAAGAATAGTAGTCTTAGGATATAGAGATGCAAACAAATGTGACACAAATGAGACATACTCACCTGTAGCTCAAATAAGTGATGTAAGGTTTGTACTATCAATGGTAAACATGTTTGATCTGGAACTATATCAGATGGATGTAAAAACTGCATTTTTATTTTCAAACATCGAAACTTTGAATCCAGCTCTGATTGAGACGATAAAAAAAAACTAAACCCCCTACCTTGGAAAAATCCTACGCACCCAGTTCTGCTATTAATGGGTAGACGTACAACAGCCGGTTCAAGATCAACGTTCATCCGGTGGAAGATTGAAAATACCCATTTACCCGTGAATTCTGGGTAATTTCCAACACCTGCTGTTGGCGGAATATGAATCTGCCAAATTTTTGCCTTATGGAAGATGGTGAACATGGATTTCGCTGCATTAAACTACATATTTCGTATAAATATATTATTATCGAGGCGATGGAGTCGTAAAAGTACAATCAACTCTCTGTATTAAGTTGTTGAAGTTTTCCTCCACTACGCCTCAACATAGCTAGTAGCTACCTATCTACACTAATGAACTAAGAAGCTCGATCGTTTGTAGAATGTAGAAGCACACGCTATACATGTGCACTGCTATGTACCTTTGGTACATTGGTACGTGTGAATTAATTCTAATTGGCGTCCATTAACGAGCTGATAATTGGTACGCATAGGTAGGCTATAAGTATCCACTCGTAATTCGTGTATCGTACGCTGAATGAGAGCAGATCTCGTGTTAATTATAGATGAGAAGACCCCTTAGATGGGGCAACAAGACAGCGAAACGACTACGATCCATAATAATGGTAAAGCGATTTTAGGGATTAGTACGTAGAGACTATCAGTATAATACATACATATTTAGTATAAAGGATAGAAATAGGTATGGTATATGCTGGGTGATGAGGTAGGTACGCCTACTATGTGTATACTTCATTATGCACTATACCATATACCATCGCATAGTGTACCAATACCTCCACTACACTATGCCTAAGTATGTACTTACCTACATAGCTAGTGTATGTAGTAGGTAGCAATAGCCAGAGTGTAAGATAGAAGGAGGCGCGGGTGGAGATGGCGATGGCATAGCGTTTACTCTGCTGATACGCGCGCAACAGAACGCGGATTCAGAGCGACAAGGCACACGAATGGTAACGGGAACATTTGCCGCAGGCGCATTTATTGTTCGCTCTTCATATGACGAAATCAGCCCGAAGCTAATAATTGTTGACCATCGTATCAGATATAATAAAAGCTAGTTTGTTGTTCGATTCAATGCGTTCGCTGCGCAGTACAGCGCAGCGTTGGTGCAAAAGTAGTCTTCAAAAATCCGTGAGTCGTTCGGCCATGGCTGATTAGATCACGAATAAGCCTAGAGTTATTATAAATGCAATGTCATTACGCGGCCAAAGTTGTTATGTGGATAGTATACTCGTATATGTATAGCCGCGGCCTATGTATGTGGACTTGGTACAGAAACGTAGCAACGTACGTCTCTAGCTGATGCATACTATACAAGTATGTAGGTATTGCGAGCTTAGGCCTCATGCTGATATCGTGTGCTATCTCGTAGTTCTATAAAATTAATCGAATACTTAACGCATTTTAATTTAGACATCGACTCGAGCGATTTGACTTTTGTTGGTGGTCTGCTATATAATAGCCCTGCCTATATGATAGCCATACTGTCCATTCGTACCATTTCTTTCACCCTCCCTGCTATCTTTTGCCCCTACGGCCATCAATGCAGATGTAGACTAATATGTATACGCAGACGTACTCACGAATGTGCTATACCTTAGCTTGACTATACGTCTTGTTACGCGCAGATGACGCCTTTTTATTTTTTCGTACGAGCATACGTGCCATATTTCGCAACACTGAAGTCGTCTCTCACTCTGTCATCCTACAAGCAGGACTACAGACTTGCAACTCTTGAACAGTACCTCGTAAGCAGTAACAGGAGGTATGTATGTACCTACAATAGACGATACATTGTCGGTAAGTCATGCTACTGTAAGTACCACTAAACGAGTTGCATAAGTAGCAAAAAATTGGCCGATTTCAAAACCTACGTACCTTCTGGACTGCAGAAATAAAGAAAGGCCAACACTATTCGTAATGGCCGAATGAGCACTAATCATAACAATTCAATGGTTAACACTGAATACGATTTTCTGTTTAGTCGAAACGCCTTCGCCGTACTGAAACATTTAAGAATATTATCTGTATATCTATTTGATGAAAATGAGTATGGCAAAGCGACTGTTAACTTATATATCATCATTTTACACAGACTGTTTTATATTAAACCTTTTCAAATTTACAGATTTCTTCATAGAGACGATATCTCGAATGATTCGGGACATGACTTTTTTCCGAGTCCAACTCTAAACAAATATCCAATAAAGCGCTATTTTTCTCGAAAACAAAGTAGTGTTTATTAGAATTTTTTTCCATATTCGTATTCAGCGACCTCGAAAACCCCTGTGACCATAATTTCAACCAAATCCGTTGATAAAAATTGTATTATGCCTACGAAACAAGAGTTGTGCAACCTGAATAACACCACATCGAAGGCGGTATATAGAAAAACGATATTAATTCACTGCCTGAGGCTTCTCGTAATGGTAAACTGGTGTTATTCAAATTGAATAATTCGTGTTTTTGCGGGCATTAGAGCAAACATCATCAACGAATACGGCTACGGTTAAAATAATGTTTACAAGCCTTTGCGAGGTCGCTGAACAAAAATAAGGAAGAAAATCCGAACTTTTTTAGAATATATAAACGAGCCGTTAATCTCATAACCAAGCGCTTTTTATCTCAATTTTTTTCACGTTGGTGAACGCTGAACTGAAATCTAACCGCGATTGCAAATTCTGCCCTACCCGTGCGTAAAAAATTTTCAGCATATTTTCTTTTTGTCAAAGGCAGGGTTTTTAAGAGAAATGAATTTTGCGTAATTTTCTCGTCTTAAGGTCGCAAATGAAAAATAATTGCTTGTATTTCAAAGAATAATGTTGATTTAAAGTAATGGAACAGTTGAATCCGTTTGAAAAGACGTTCAATTGGAATTTTCGCCTTTTTTAAAGAAATTTTAGCCATGTTGGTTCTGTTGAAAGTTTCTGCAGGATTTCTTGAAAACGACAGAACAGAATTCGATGAATTTTGAATATGTTGTAGAAAACAGTACCCCCAACACGTGTACAAAGCACTTTTTTGAATTTTTTACTTCAGATCAGAATTATTTGAGCTTGAAGAAACTTAGAAAAAGTACTTTCGTTTAGCATGATAATATTCTCGCTATGTGAAAAAGTTCAAAAAATAGCTCTGTATGCGTGTTGGGGGTACTGTTTTCCACAACATATCCAAAATTCATCGAATTCCGTTCCGTCGTCTTCGAGAAATCCTGCAAAAACTTCTAATGGAACTGATATGGCAGAAATTTTTCAAAAACGGCAAAAATTTCGATTGAGCTTCTTTTCAAATGGTTTCAAATGTTTTGTTATTTCAAATGAACACTATTCTTTGTATTTTGCTTAATTTTTTTTCATTATCAATTCTCAAACAAGAAAAAATGGAAAAATTCATTTGCCTAAAAAATACTACCTCAGAGATCGGGTATGCTACCTTTGCAACGCAAAGTTCCACCTTAAACGTTGAAATCAACGAAAAAAATCGTCAAAAATTGATGTTTGAGGTGTCTATAGAAGAGAGCATTCAGATCTTGCGAGTTCGAATATGTAGCCTGTTTCACGACTCTATGCTTACTATTCGAGATATTGATCTTTTTCGAAAACGTCATTTTGTTAGAAAATTGCCAATATCTCCGGAACTACGTCAGCTATGGGAAAACTAATCGCGTATATTGATTCGCCGTGACCAAATACTCTTGGAGGGATATAAGGGAATTTTTTTTACTTTTATCCATATATGGTAGTTTAGCGCTTAGTTTGTAACAACCCTGCGCTGTCGGGCACGTTATGATCGTCCGCAAAAACTATAAAATGCGAGGCAGTGCAGGGTTGAAATCACTCGATAACTTGAGCTTGTAAAATATACTTGTACTTGTTTAACTACTTGTGCTGTTTTTACTCACTCGCTGGACAGTCATTCTCTCTCGGTACGTGTGGGCCTCTTGGTACATGCGGACCAGGTTCCCTTTCTAGTATGTGCGGACCTTTCCTGTGCGTGCGGACCAGGGTTGTAGGATAGATCCGAACGGACTGTTGGTACGGATGGATCAGTATACGCACGGGCCTTCAGGTATGGGCGTATACTTCGCGTTTTTTTACGAGACTACACAACAGAGGGGTTAGTATCTCGCTACTCTCTCCGCCCTCGCGCCTCTTCCCTTGCAAACGATCGTAGTACATCTACACCCTCTCCTAGACACCTCATACATCTATATCTAACAAAACAATTTTTTCTCAAAAAAACTACCAAGGAGGTTAGGTCATGGATTTTGACTAATTTTGAGAAATCGAGATAAGAGTGGTTTTCGACTAATTTGATATCGTTGATTACGAATATGATATTCAATTTTGACACTAGCGTTTCGTTTCTCAGATACAGACGTTTTTGTCTGAAAATTTTCATCAAATTGCAATTTTCATCTAGACAACGAGTAAATACTGTAGAGTGGACCTAAAATGCGTGATTAGTGACCTTTCGTATGAATCGACGTTAAAAGCGCCGTAGTTTGATAATTTTTGATAAAACACGACTCGTTTTCAGTTTGTAAAATTTTCGCCTTCAATTTATCAACGGCTATGCAATCTATTCGACTCAATACTTTAAAAATCAAAAAAAGTACAGTTTTTTTGAAAATTAAACACTTTTTACCTGAATTTTTTCTCATATTCGTGTTAGTTCAATAAGTTTGAAAACCTCTCGTAGGTAACCAAAATTTCAGTCATATCTCCTGATTAAAAAAATCCCGTTTTCTTGATGAAAGAGAATATATATGTAATATGCAAATTAGATGAGTCACACCTAATTTACATATTCTCTTTCGTCAAGAATTTCGATATCTTTTATCAACTGATTTGGCTGAAATTTTGTTTGAGAGAATTTTCGACGTTGCAGCATACGAATATAGAAAAAAATTCTGGTAAAAAATGCCTTGTTTTCGAGAAAAACGATCCTTTTTTTTTAAAATAAAAAGACTATATTTTTTGATAGCAAAGCATTTTTTATAAGAATTTTTTCCATATTACTATTCAACGACCTCAAAAACCTCTATAGCCAAAATTACAACCATACTCACTGATGAAAATGAAAATAACAGTTTCAATGTTGATTTCAATTCCTGCGAAAATATACCTTATTCAATTGGAATAATACTAGTATTATTGAGGTTGACGTATTGGCCAACATCTCTGTGTAAAAAATTTTCAAACTCGAAAAACGATCACTTCAAATATTTAAAACAAAATACAACACGAACTACGTTCTGCTACCATTTTGGACAGAGAGCGAATCTGATAAATAAGAATACACGAGAGATGTAGCGATGTTCTCGCTACGAGGTCTGAAACAGGTATATATTTTATTTTGTTATAACAGGTACATTACATAAAAGGACTTATCAATAAAATGTTTAAGTTGAATAAACGTACAAAAAATTGGTGAGTACGTGGTGTACGTTTTGGTTTTTAGTATGGATATGTTACATATCCATGATGTAGAATTTTCCTCTAAAAGGGTAAAGTACCTAAATTTTGTTTGCAGATTTCAGATTTCACAAATGAAGATCATATTGTAGATGTAAAGTATAAAAATATATAACCTATGAGATATTTCATGTTTTGATTACGGAATTGTTCAAAAAACTGCATGAGTACAAACTTCAACATTGTGACTTGATACTACTTGATTTATTGAAAATTTGAAATAAAACTTGAAAGGAACAAACCTATTACTTTTTGTTTCATTTTGGTATTAGTTTTAGTTTTTGTTTTTTGTCTCATATTGTTCCCGATTTCAGTTTTTGGTTCGGTTTGTCAAGGCATTTGGTTTTGGTTCTGGTTTTTGGTTCTGATTTCCATCATTTATGGTTTTCTCTGATTTTTGTTCCAATTTAGTTTTGTTCCTGCACTGCCAGTATGGAGTCAGTTCTTTGACTGACTCTGGTCCTTGAATTTTAAATTTTTATGCAGGAATCCAGAGCAGTGTTGCAAGAACGGAACGAGAACGAAGAACGCGTTCGAACGTATTTTTCATGAGAACGCCAACGTTCTCAAGAACGAGAACAGACTACTTGAGATTCTTGAAGAACTAGGAAAGAACAAAGGCGAATGATTCAAAAGAACGAGTATGGGAACGAGGACGCATAAATTTTCTTACGTTCTTCGTTTTTCAGTTAATTTTTTTGTAATGTATTTGTAACAGTTTTGCCTGCCTAAAACCAATTTTTATTTTTTTGGAGTTGTGAGAGGGTGCACTAGAGCTAAAAAGTTGGAACTCCAAAAAGACACATTAGGGCCCCAAATAAACGCGCATCCCAAATTACTTCCTAGCTCATTTTGGTGGAGAGATAGAGGAAGAACAACCTTTTTTCAAGGTCAAAAAGGGGGAAAACCCTTATATCTCCTTTCTTAATTGACTTGGGAAGTTGATTTTTGAATATATGATACAACTTTTGATTTTTTTGTATGGAGTTAGAACTCTTCAGAACAAGAACGCGTTCTTCAAGAACAGAAGAAGGTGCGTTCTTGCAACACTGATCCAGAGTCTGAGTCAATGAATTTCAGACTGACTCTGGAGTCAGCGTATCAAAATTCAGATCAGTAGAACTATGACTTCGGAGTATAGACACTGGAGCTGCAAGATGCCCATCTGTTGGTCCCAAGAGTAAAAGGAACTGATAAAAAGTCATTCAATTATGGTGACTGAGGTTACAGTTTATGCTGTAGAAATGCAGATCACCAAGTCTCATCTATTGTTTAGGAGACAAACTTCCACTCAGAGCAGTTCTTTCTCTAGACCAAAACATCACTGAACCCGACATCTCTACATAACTTTGCTGCAGCTCACATATATAAGCAAACCATACCCCACTACCAACACCATTGGTTCTAAGCTTGCTTCATGTTATTTACTTCTTGTGTTTTTGGTTCTGTTTCCTAGCGTAAAGATGATTTCATGGTTCTTCTGGTTCCAATTGGTGTTTTACTTTTTTTTCTCCAAAAATTGTATTACTTGCAATGATATATCAAAATTTGAATAAATTTAAATTTTGAAATCAAAATCCGGTCTCTAATTAAAATTTGGAATTTTATCACCTATTTATTTTATTTCATCTAATATTTGTGCTTAATTTCACAAATTATGAGCGTCTTTTCAAATGGATTCAATTGTTTTATTTTTTCAAATTAGCATTATTCTTAGTATTTTGCTTAATTATTTTTCATTATCAACTCTCAAACAAAATAAAAAAAATAATGAAAAAAAATTCATTTGTCTAAGAAATACCACTTTAGAGATTGGGTATGGTACCTTTGCAACGCAAAGTCCCAACTTGAGTTTTTTAACAGATCACTTGAAAAGGGTGTTTTCATTTTGCAGGAAAGTTAACCGAAACTAAAACTAACATTTGAAGGAACCACCAGAACAAGAGTTTTAAACTTTGGTTCTGGTAGTTCTGGTTAATTTTAAAATTACTCCTCTCTGGTTGTTCTCTCTTTTGGGAATTCCTTCCCATAACTTTTGTTTTGGTACTTATTGGAAATGGTTTCATAATTTTTTCAAATGGTTCCAATTGGTTCCGAACCCTCGTCTTTACATCGAAACTAAAAATCAAAATATTTTTACAGTGATAGAGTTTTCAACTATCTATTGAATCTAATGTTCAGAAATTCACAAAATTTGAAAATTTCCACTTCTATTTTCGTGACAGACAATAGTTTTGTGATAGTCGCGTATTTTAGAGAAGAAGCGTTCATTCTTTATTGTGGCCGTCGCGATCGAATGTTACGTGACCATGCGTGACGAATAGTCAAAAAAAATCACAGCCGCAACCATTAGGCCAACTCTGTGTTCCAGAGGTCCGAAACCTAAATCGGTTCTGTTATCTATCTCAATTCAAGGATGTAGTAATGCTAATTTTACGGTTGTGATTTACAATGGTGTCGAAACGAATTTAAATAGTTCAGCCTACGGCATCGCTATAAGATCGGAATCTGCTCAAATTGGGTACGAACTAAAATTGTTTAAGTAAATTATAATTACCCACCCGATAATCGATCTGACAGAACCTAAAGAAGAAATTATCAATTGGTAAACTCTGAATCAGAATTTTACGACAAGATGATCTTTCTTATTCTTATGTAAGTATCTATACGTCTATAATTATGTTGAAAAGAAAGTTCAAGTATTTAAACATTGACGCTATGAAATAAGTTCATTTTTTTTTCATTGATTTTGTGAAACACCTTGATGTAAATTGGAAATCAAAATGTGATCAAGTTTGCATATTTTGGTTTCTAACCATATTCATTTTTACTTTAATTTTATTTCTATCCTCGATGAGATAATAGATTTCTCAGAGTTGAAAATTCGTTTGTCTTTGATGCCAACTTTCTTTATTACAAGTTTGTTACTTTAATGATAAATTATCATCTTTCTCAGAAATTCGGCAGAGAATAATTATTTGATCAAAATAAACTACATGTATATTGTATTACAACGTATTCAATTTCGCTATGACATTTCTTCTTAGCGTAGTAGTAAGTCTACTTGTCGGCTAGTCAGACGGAACTTCTTCAGATCCAGATTCATTTACTCTTGTGGCACGACGCATAAGAAAAACAATCAGACATGAAGAAACTGTTGCTATTTTGTACATATTCAAAACAGAAGTAATATCATTGTACATATATGGTAATTCTCTTCTGTTTTAGTATGATATTAAAAAACTCAAAGAGTTGGAGAGCAGTTGATTTTCAAGTACTGACAAGTGACAGTAGAGATTTTTGTATTTCTGTAATTTTATGGCCAACTCTTTAGTCGTGTAAGATGAGACTACTGAACCACATCTAGTATGTATATATTTTGTGAAATGCAGGCCTGTTATCATTTCTAACTACATTTTAATTGAAATGCAATGCATATTTTTTAGGCTGACTTATTCTTCACGAAAACAATAATCAATTAATTACAGTACACTGATGACTTCGTTAATCATTACAACCGTAATAACGTGATTAAATCAGTTTTATTATTTTTCAGTATGTTATTATGGTTTGAGGATTTAATTTTAAAGCTACGTAAATTTCAAATTTTCAAAGCAAGATTTTAATTTCTTTGTCAAATCACGAAATAACAATCAAAAGAAAAAAAGAAAGAAACATCTGGAAATATCTATCTGTACTTCTGCAGAGAAATAATTATGAAGTAGTACTGAATTGAAATGTTCATTTTAAAAAAGAACGATAATGCACTCTGTTTTTTTCTTGTTTGATCATTGTATAATTTGAATCACATTCATCCCTCCTTATTTCGTGGAATAGTCATTGGTTTATTTCAAAGCTTCATTGCGACTTGCGAGCGTCTCCGCCATTTTTCGTGTTACAATAGTGTTACATTAGTATTGCTGAACTTCCGGAATTAGTTAATCAGAACGATGAAAATTGAAAAACGAATTTGGTTTTTGTTAAATGTAAAGTAAAAATTCGAAGTATTCGTGAAAAAAATTGTTTTTCTATAAATTATTCAAGGCGTAAGTACATAATATTTGCATTCCAATTCATCTAATTTCATTCGCGTTACATTCAATATTTTTCGCCAACGGCGTTAGCCAGCTTTCCTGTCAATCTTTTAATGTTTAATGAAGTAATGAATGTCGCGTAGTTGAATGAAAATTGTGCTTTAAAAATGACACGTGACAAATCGAATTCTTATTTATTTCTGATGAAATAGTACCGTAGAAGTACAATAATTTATTATGGAATATACAATCATGGCTGCTGATGAATTATTACTATAGGTTTTTAGCATCTGAATGTATAGTGGAATCTCATTCTCACATAGTTAAAGGCTCAAAAGAAAAATTATTTGTACCATACTGTAATTAAGTGCTTAGTTGAAATCAGAATTTTAAGAATGAGAGTTATTTCATTATTTATCTGAGGTAAAGGTGACGCTATTGTATTGTTCAGGCAGTCCATTTATGATCTATTTCCGTTCTGTTAGTTGACAAGTGAGAACCAATCAGAAATAAGAATGAAAGAAATAGGTAATAATATAGGTTTAGGTGTTGCGTCATCTCGTCGAATTTTTTTCAAAGAATAGTGGTTGGAATGCGATTTGTCATTCGTGATTGTTCAATTTATTCACACACAACCATTTTCTGTGTTTGGTGTATTAGTGCGGATGACCAATGACATCATCCGGTTTTTAATTATTCATTTTTCTGTTATATTTTGAAAATTTGTTCGATCTTGTAACCGCCATTGTGTTTGTCAATTTCAGTCTTCAGTTCTTTAAGAAACGATCGTTTGCTTTCGAACTTCATCTTTTATTGTTTCGAAGTTTTTTATATGAAGATTTTTGATCGATAGTGGTAAATGAAGAATATTATATACGTTTACGACGTGTTTTATAGTGATATTTCTGGTGAGTACTTATACTTATCGGCTAATTTGTTTCGAAATGTTTTTACGTTACCTGATCGAATTTCAACTTTTCACATTGTAAATTGAAACATTCATTTTATTCATTAAATTTATGAGTGATTTTCTCGTTGAATATATTTTATTGACGTGTTTGCTTTCGTGTCAATTTTTCACCGGTGAATTTTAGAATCATTCAAGTTATTTTCTTTTATTATAATCTACGCGATCGCCTAGAAACATACGGCACACGACGACAGTATTTCAATTGAAAATTATGCTTATTTATGTCAGTTGTTCGATTTGTTCGCTCGCTCATTTTTATTCCGCGATAGTGATATGTATAATTTAATTGACATCGTTTTCTTTTTTCGTTTGCTCATTAGGGGATTTTTGAAATCGTTTCACTGGATTCAGAAACAAGCCTAATCGAATCTCTTGTAGTTGCGGTCAGCTATAATTTATTTATTTAGTTTTGGGCTACAGTGAGCTCGAAGAATCTGTTTAACGCGAATTACTCGTGGAATACGTATTCGTTGAATCACTTTTCAAAAGTGTTACAGTTTCATGAATGTTAAGAACTCGTAAATACGATTTTTTTCTGTCATTATTCGTTTTCGATGTATTTACTTGATTATTAATTAATTTCATTTTGTAATCGCCATATTGATTCAATTTAATTTTTTTTTTTTTTTTTTTTTTTTTTTTTTTTTTTTTTTTTTT
>FIZR01023281.1:0-10688 GCA_900060175.1 Ferrisia virgata | reverse complement strand
TTTTGTTTTGATCGTATTGTTTTGAGGTTAGTGCAGTGAAACAGGAGGTGTTTAACAATAATTTCTTCTGAATTGCAGAACTGGCAATTTGATTTGGGAGTTTTTGAGAAGAGGTGGTTATGTGTGAGTTTGGTGTGTCCTATTCGAAGTCACTTTTAATACATTATTTTTATTTTTTTTTTTTTAATCAAAATATTTTATCGAGTTAGTTGTAACTAAAATTGGGTCAAAGATTTTTTTTTTTTGTAATTTTTTAAAATTTTATAGCTGTTACTTTGAAATCCAAATGAGAGGATTTTGGAGGCGAGTTGGAACCCCATTTCACTTCATTTGGCAACTTTTACTGCTCTGTTCTCCTTCATATTTTAAAAAAATGCACGAACTAAAACGTCGTCTCACACACAAAATCAAAATAGGTAATAATTTATGCACATTTATTATGCCTCAAAGAATTCAAAAAAATAAATAAATAAATAATAAAACTCAGATGCAAAAGATGTTCGTGTACTTCTTATCAATGATCCAATGTCATTATATTTATTAAAAGAATTTTTAGCAGTCAACGTCGAGTCGTAGTCATAAGCAACGCATCCCAAATAACCCACCCATCTCTTTTAATCTTACATAAAAAGTACCTACAAACCTACATAAGATGGGTGATACATCTGAGACGCGTTAGTTCTTTCTCGCGTCCTAATTCGTATTGCTTTTCAAAGTTTTTCGAACTCGTAGTCTCGCGTACAGACATTTTTATAATATGCAGCTCACGAATACGAAACAAAAAAGAAAAATACGAGACGAACGGTACACGTAGGAAAAAAAAAAGGAATACGCCACGACCGAGAAGACGACGAGAACGATGCGATAGTTTCTCGCGGGAAAATATTATTCGCCGCTGGCACACACACACACACACACGCACATGAGAAGGAGAAAAAAAAACACACCCGAAGAAATGAAAACACTGACGAGAGAGTAGGAAAAAAAAGCGAATTTGCAGAAACAGCGAAGAGGAAACTTGTTCTTTTTTTTTCTTCTCCTATTTACGTGCTGGTACACGAAGATACTCGCGTATAGTAATTTGACAAAATTTGCTAGTACTTTTAAATCGTTAAAAACTTAGCGAGAACATGGTACATGTAACTTCTACTCATTGGTGGTATTCACCGGAATCGTACCCGCCAGGCCAGCCACCTAGTTTTATGAACGTTGGCTCATTCATTGTAAGTTGAAAAATATGGTACACGTTTGTATACGCGGCCAAGTACGTACCTACCTAACCAGATATAAAGAAAATAGAGCGAAGAGGGAAAAAAAACGGCCAGCAGAAAAAAAAAAGCTTATAAAATCGTCGGTCATTTAGAAAATGAATTATTCAGTTCGATTTCTTATAGCGTATGGGGTAGGTTCGCTCGTTCGTTCGCTCGTTCGTTGGTTAGTTCGGTCTCGCTCTCGTCCGCGTATCTGTATCTTTCTCGCGCGCGCCAAGCAATATTTTCTTCTTCGTAAAAGACGCGATCCATTAGGTTATTGAAAGATTTGTAAGGGCGATACGGAGTGAAGAATGCAGCCAGCATGGTAAGCGGAGGGTAAGCAGGGGAACATGTACGATACGGTATGCTGTTCTGGTATAATGTGTCGAGAAAATCGCGAATTCCTACCACGCAATGCCACGTACTACATGAACCATCAACGTGAACGAACCCAGACCTAGGTGTATTTTAAAGGCTGGTTAAATACGATTTTTACGAGACGAATAACAGTGAGTGGAGTTTTATTGTATTACGAGGAAGCATGAAGGGAGAAACACAGATATTTTTTCTTCGCCGAACTTCTTCATTTGCAAAAATTTATTGCGTGTGAAATTAACAGCGACGACGGGAACAACGGGAAGTGCTCAATGGGGCTAAAAAGTCCAGAGCCCCCAAAAAGCACAATTAGGAACCTTTCTACATCTATTTACCAAATTTCAACTTCCTATCTCAATTTAGATGGGAATTATGCGAGGATCAAACTCCAAAATAATTAAAACCACATTTTCGGTACTGTGAGGGGGTGCAATGAGGTCGAAAGGTCGAGAAAACCAAAAGGCACATCTGGGGCCCATTCTGAATATACGTACCAAATTTCAATTTCCTGTCCCAATGGAGGGGCAGGAGACATAGGCAAGAAACAAAATCAAAAAACAAGAAAAATGGCCAAAAAACATCTTTTTTGGAGCTTCGGAGGAGGGGGCTGCAATGAGCCTGAAAAGTCGAAACCATCAAAAGGTACATTTAGGATCAATACTAAATCTACATATTGAATTCAACTTATTAGTCCCATTGGAGGGAGGGGAGATGTACAAGGAACAAACTATAAAAATAAGAAAAACCGATAAAAAAATTAATTTTTCGGGGTTGCGTGGGGGTGTAATGAGACTGAAAAGTCTGAACCTCGACTAGTACATCTATGGACCCTACCAAGTTAATACATGAAATTTCAACTTCCTATCTCGATTTGTAAGGGAGCTGTGCGAGGAACAAACTCAAAAACCAGAAAAAGCGGTCAAAGAACCACTTTTTCGGGACTATGAGGGGGGGGGGGCAATGTGGCTAAAAAGTCGAAACTCCCAAAAGGCACATCTAATACCTATACAACATTCACATACCAAAATTTCAACTTACCAGACCAACTTGAGAAGGGGAGGATATGCGAAGAATAAACTCAAAATAAAAAACCATATTTCTGGGCTGTAAGAAGGGAGGGGATGAGTCTAGAAAGTTGAAACCACCAAAAGATATATCTATGGCCCCTTCCAAGTCTGCATACCAAATTTTGACTTCTTAGCTGAATTTGGTGGGGAGATAGGAAAGGAATAGCGAAAAATCCTTCATATTTCCTCTTTGAATTGACTCAGAAGATCGCTTTTAAGGCATCTTATACAAATTTTGATTTTCTATCGATTGATTTAAAAAGAAAAATTTTTTGCAATTTTAGCTACTCAGCACCTCCTCTCCCAAATTTTGCCACAATTGAATTTTGACCCGAGGTTATTTCCACGGCAGAATATCAAATGACACGCCAATCGAAGCCTATTCCCCAAATTAGTTTGATTTTAGTCAGTATCGAGTGGAGCAAATAACTGTTCAATTTCGGGGGAAAAATTAAATTAAATGAAAATAAATATCTGACATGGCCAAAAATGATCGTAATGTTCTTCTAGAACCCTAAAATAGATTTTCGTTGATAACTCCCTCGTCCGTTTCCCCGATTCGCCGTCAGACGATAGACCACATCATCCTGGTTTTCATTAATAATATGACGTATAAAATCAGGCTAAAAATCATTTGAAAAAATTTCAACCATGAACATTTCCTGTCACAGAATCAATCAGAACAAAAAAAGTTGGTTAAAGTCGCGTATAATTTTTATTTAATCCTGTTTAAAGCATTTTGACACAGAAGGATTATCCTATAACTCGCGTAAAACATATTTACGGCGAACCGTGTAGGCAAATTTATTAACGTTAATGTAAGGACGTTACGTTGCGTCACCTCATGTCGTAGGCGCAAATTGTATTACGAACGTTGCATTGTGGATATTTGAATCGCACCTATTTATGACGAATTATATCCTGCAACAGACGTCATAGAGTTTGAGGAACGATCCTAGCACAGATGTGTGGTGAGAGCAAACGTGAGTTCAACCATGATTGCCTAATCACCCTTTTTCTCCATAGGTAGCGGTGTACAGGCGTCTAAAAATTGAACAAATGAGCAATTTTAGCATTTTAATCCGACCACCAATCAAAGTGTTGGACCCAGTAGACGAAAATTTTCACCTCAAATTTTTTCATAAACACATTTCGCCTTGTTCAATTATTGAAGGGCAACATTTATTTGAATTTTATAACCCCCTTCAAATAATCATAATGGGCAAGTTTTGAATTTAATCAAAAATGCTGCGGAAGTTACCTACTTCGTAGTCCATTGCCAAAACCCACTATTTTAACAGTTTTCAAAATTTTACTTTGCCTTATGACACCCCCTCCCTCCCCCTCCTTGTAAAAATTTGGGAACAAAAAGATGGCCTAAATCGTGGTTTTGAATAGTGAACCTTGTGGTGGGCAACATTTTCTTTATTTTTGGTTACATACAACATTTGCCTACCTTGATTATTTGAAGAGGCTTAAGAAATGCAAACGAATGCTGTCCCTTCAATATTGAAGATAGGCAAATTGTATATATATGTGAAACTTTATATGAAAAACAGTTGTCCACGAGGTCCTCCAATTAAGCTGGTCATGTTATCAAAATTGTGAATTTGTTCATTTTTGAACTTTCATTGGAAAACAGGTGAAAATTTCACAAAAACTGATGAAAAGATGTTGGAAAATTGGTGAAAATTCACCTAAAATATGCAACAAATTTTGAAAAAGTCACTGAAAAATGGTAACAAAACCATCTAAAAATATTGAAAAAAAGTGAAAATTGACATAAAATACGCAGAAAATCGTTAAAATTATTGAAAATTGGCTAAAAGACCAATAAAAATGAGTGAAAATTAGGTGAAAAATTAACAAAAATGTATGAAAAGTTCAAAAAATTTATTGCAATATTGAAAAAAATGTTAAAAAATTGAAAAAAAATATCAAAGAAATCATCCAAAATTCAGTAAAAATTTGATAAAAACTGGTAAAAAATAGAGAAAAATTGATCAAAAATCAAAATGATGAAAAATCGGTGAAATTTGACTTAAAATATGTAAAAAATTGTTAAAAGTCATCGAAAAATGGTAAAAACCCACCTAAAAATTTTGAAAAACAAGCGTAAACTGACAAAAAATGTGAAAAAATCGTTTATAATTGTTTATAATCTTTAAAAATTGGATAAAAGAATAATAAAATAAGTGAAAATTTACCATAAATCATTGAAAATTAAAAAATAGACAAAAATGTATGAAAAAAGCAAAAAATTTACTACAAATTTTGAAAAAATATTGAAAAGTGGATGATAATTGACTAAAAATAATGAGTAAAATCATTGAAAAATGTGTAAAAATTTGATAAATAAGGGTAAAAAATGGGCAAAAAATTCAAAGAAACATACGAAAAATGCAGAAAATTGTTTAAAAACCAGGAAATAATGTTAAAAAATATGTGAAAACTGCCAAAAAACTGTTGAAAATTTATTGAAAATTGGGTAAAAATTCGACAAGAATGTTGAAAAATAGTTAGAAATTGGCCAAAAATATGAAAAAAAATCACAAAAAAACCTGAAGAATACGTATAATGTGAAAATTAACGTTAAAAATTAACGAAACATGCGTGAAAGTTTGACAAAAATAGGTTGAAAATGCATAGTTTTTCGTAATTTTTGATCAATGTTCTGCATTTTTTCCGTATTTTTGTAAATTTTTTAATCAATTTTCGATGACTTCGAACAATTTTTGATCAATTTTTGATTAAGTTTACGTTTTTAACTCATTTTTGTGAAATTTTCATCAAGTTTTCAATAATTTTTACCGACTTTTGGTCGATTTTCGCTGATTTTTTCAACAATATTTCGAAATATTTGATCAATTTCCATTATTTTTTACATTTTGTGTCTATTTTTTTTACCAAATTTCTATAATACTTAACGATTCAGAGTCAATTTGCACTCATATTTGTAAATTTTTTAGCTAATTACGATGAGTTTTAATGAGTTTTTTTTTCAATACTTTTGTTCAATTTTACTATATTTTTAAATATTTTTCGTTACCCAATTTTGAATTTTTCACATATTAGGTCATTTTTCGATTAATTTTCAACATTTTTTGCTTCTTTTTATCAATTTTTTAACCAATTTTCAATTATTCTTGACGATTTTCAGGCGATGTCGAATTATTATTCAATTTTCAATGAGTTTCAACGATTTTTTTTGTATTTGTGATCAATTTTTAGCTTTGTGCGTTACCTATTTTGATTAAAATTAAAAAAATTACGAAAAAGAAACGAAACGATGGGAAAATTTGGAAATTGGTGTATAAATAAGTATTTTGCGATACATTACAAAGAAAAAATTTTCCGACCAAAAGCAAAAATTTTATGAGCAAAAAACATGATGTTAAAATGATTTTTCATGTTATCCAAGATGTTCCTTTTATTTTTAAAATTCTGAAAAAAATATCGCTTTGTACATATGGACTAGATACTGTCGTATCATATGTTAATATTCAGCGAACCGAATTCACAAATTGTTATTCCTTTTCTATCGCAGCAGTATCACGAAAATAAACCTACACCTTCTACGTCTCATTTCACGCACCACTACCACGTAAGCAATTCACCTCGAATACACATACACCACACCGAAACAGAAGGTAAACTAATTCTCAAAGAATCATATGGCTGTTCATCCTGCACATATATCCCTTTCTAATAGGATCCATTCGCCACACACATACAAATAAATCCAAGTCAACTCGACTCAACTCCAGTAGTTTCGAGTACAATTTCACAAAATGGGCTAACCAAACGATACGGCGAAGGAAAAAAAAAGCTGCGCATTGTAGCAGACATTCGGGCGAGCTAGTCGACATGTTTGGTAAAATCTTACCATTAGACAACGACATAAGAAGCTAAAGCTCATTTAACCCTACGGTATTAATATCTTTGAAGTGGAACACAGCTTACTCTGGTACCCGCCACAAAATACCTCTCGTCTTCTATACACTGGAAATATGTTACTTGTATCTATTCGTTACCTTCTTACGACGTATCCTCGTGTACCATTTAAACTTCATTTTCAAAAAAAAAAAAAAAAAAGAATAAACGAAAAAAAAAAGACTACCACCAACGTTACGTTACGTTGGAACGGTAAAAAATTGAATGTAGTAAATTTTTAGTTTGCAGTGTACGTATAAGTAAAGTAGACATTAATACACAGTAATACACGTTACATAAACGACGATGATAGGGAGGAAAAAAAAAAACCTTCCAGCATTGGACCTCTTGGATGCATACAGCGCAGCACAGCAAATATAGCCTTTTATTTTAAATATTTAATAAGCAGGTAATTTGTGAAAAAGCTGAAAAATGTGAAAGCTTGCTAACGCGTAAGAATAAAAGCTCGTTGGTAGGTATTTTTTTTTTTTTTTCGGCTGCTACATTCACCTTAACCCTCTCATGCGTTGTTCGTTCTTCCGCAGCTGTACCCTCGAGTATCTCTAACTAACGTTATAACGTTCGGAGGAAATCCCCCGCCCCTTTCTAATCCTTATTACTCTTATACGTAGCTCGTACTATACCAAAGTACCGGTAATTACGAGCGCTTAAAAAATATATAAAATCCGATCATTTACTACATTAGCACCGTATTAATGCGCTTTAAAGGAAACACATAGGAATTGTAGGACGATAGAGAGAAAAAAAAAGCCAGCCCCCTTCAACTCGTAAGATAGGTGCGGTCTACATAAATTTTTCAAATTCCTAGCGCATTAACAAATTACTTGACCTAAATTACACGTTGCTATAGGTATAGAGATACCGTTAACCAAAGTAAAGTTCTCCTTTCGCCGGACTCGCCGAGTGAAATGGGCGAAAAGCTTATAGAGTAAGACCACGCAACGATTCTATCCTTCTTTCTCTCGCTTTGAAATCGTATATCATGACCGCACTGGGCAGGTAACTTTTTTTTTTTTTAACAACCCATTGAAGTATCGTAATTTTATAGAGAGGTGTGAGACGTAGGACGAAAGATGGAATAAGAAACAAGACACCAGCAGCTGGAATATAAATGAAAACTAGCGTACATATATACAGGGTATTTCGCTTTATTAGTACTTCCTTCATACCACAAGTAGAGCAACCTAAGTTGAATGCATGTATAAAAGGTTGTCTAGCTTGATCATTGCAGGTGCAAAAACACAGATTTAAACATTTTTCTTCACAAATTTGAGATCATTTTCAAAATCTTTAGCATTTTTAGACAAAAAGTTATAAATATTTAAAAATCATCTCAGATTTGCAGAAAAAATCGTCTGCCCCTGTAATAATCAGGATAGAAAACACATTATACATACGTCCAACTTGAGTTGCTCTACTTGTGGTGCGAAGGAAGTACTATCGAAGCGAAACACCCTGCATGTCACTGTTTAACTGAGGTGTCCAAGTAATGTTAGACTCTTCCCTTGAAAATTGAGTTTTGTTGATATGAAATATGTTGGTAGGTAACGCCAAATTGTGCAAATAAACGAAACAAACCAATAACAGCCAATAAACCAATATTATTTTTATAACACTGTAACCAACTCCAATTTTGTGTAACATAAAAATCTCAACTTCCAAAGTGAGTTTCCCTGACTTTTTCAGGTTTTCCAGTCCAATTTTTTCCAGTTTTCATAGTGGGGGTGGGTAAATTTTATTTGAAAAACCATGCCATGGTGGGTATCAAAATGAAGATATTTTCAAACTGAGTATGAAAAATTCAGTGTAATATTCAATGTAATAAACGATGGCTCGTACTGGAGTAAACTAAAATAAAAAAACATGAAGCAAAGTTCATTTCTTCAATTTTTTACTTTGGAAAAAAAAACACAAAAACACAAATTTGCTTTGAAAATTATCCAACTTTTTTTAACTTGAATATTTCCTGCAGATATTCCAAACTTTCCTGATTTTTCTCTGACTTCAGGTTTTCCAAAAACTGGGCACCATATTATATCACGTGAATTTTGAATCTTCGCAGAATTTTTTGTCTCAAGTCATAACCAATACTGGCATTTTCCAATTGGATTTTGAAAATTTGGGCAAAATAAATGGGGATAGTTAGATAAAAGTAAGCTGATCCGTTGAATACGAATTCAAAATTGGTTTTTTCTATTGAACCCAAAAATAAATGCGCATCACTTGAAATTTGGGCACGACTAAGCCCCTACTAAATGTACATACCTAATTTCAACCTTTATGGCCCAATTTGGAGGGGAGTTATGCGGGGAACAAACTGTAAAATAAGAAAAAACGACCAAAGAACCGTATATTGGGGCTGCGAGGGGGTGAAGTGAAGCTGAAAAGTCGAGACTCCTAAAAGGCACGTTTAGGGTCCTGACCAAATGCATGTGCATAATTTCAAATTCCTAGTTCGATTTGGAAGAGAGTTATGTGAGGAACAAACTCAAAAAATGAAGAAAAAAAACGATCAAAAACCTAATTTTTTGGGGCTGTGAAGGGTGTAATGGAACTAAAATTTGGAACCCCAAAAAGGCGCATCTAGGGCCCAACTAAATGTACATACCAAATTTCAAGCGACTTTGATCGGTATCAAGTGGAGTAAATGATTTTAATGTTCGGAAAAAAATAAATATCTGACTTGGTTAACAGTCGTGTTAATGTTCGTCCAGGACCCCAAAACGGATCTTGTTGATACCCCCCCCCCACTACTGTTGGTCGATAGACTGAAATAGCCTTTGGCAATATGACATAGAAAATCAGGCCAATCAATATTGTGAGAATAAGTACTCGCTGAGACACAAGATTGGGGGTTGGGGGGGGGTACGAAATGAGGCTAAAAAGCCCAAATGCTCAAAAGGCACGTTTAGGACCTATACTAAATCCACATACCAAATTTCAACTTCTTTGCCCAATACAGCCTATATTCAACGTCAAAAAGGAGAAACCTTTCACCCCGTACCCCCTCTTTTAATTCACCTAGGAGGCTGATTTTTGGCTATGTCATACAACTTCGATTGGCTAAAAAAAACAAAACAATTTTTGCAATTTTAGCCTATCAGCACCCCTCCCCCTTCACCGAAGCCACCCCAATTTCAAAATATCAACTCAGCAGGCAATCCAAGTTCATTTCTTGAATTTGATCGATTTTGGTCGGTATCGAGCTGAACAAATGATTTTTAGTCTCGAAGGAAAAAAGCAAAAATAAAAATCTAACATGGCCAAAAATGATCGTAAGGTCTTCTGGGTCCAAAAAACGGATTTTGTTGATATTCTCCCCTCTCACACGTCGTAAATCGGTGGACCGTAATAGTCTGGTTTTTATTTACAATATGACATGAAAAATCAAGCTGAAAATTTTACGCACCTCTTTTGGTTTTCGGGTAATAAAGGTTTAAAATTTTATTTTGATCGTTTCTCGTGAACTATTGATTAAAAAATATTTTCAAAAATTCTGGTAGTACAGTCTCCTCTTGGGTAATGTGATTTTTTGCACTAATTTTTACAACTGCGACAGTAAATTTATTTCAGTGTGACACGAAATAGCTATGCTGAATTTTAGCACAGTAGCAACGTAACCGAGGGGGAGGGTTGTTTCAGGTTTTTTTTTTTCAGAATTTCGAGGGCATATCGTTTAATTTATTGTTATAAAATCAGACCCAAAATATAGTACACAGAAAAGGTGGAAACCTCCTCCTATGAGCTCCTCCTGACTAAGCCATTGTAGCAAAGTCTACCTTTCGTGCCTGGCTCAGCTTTCGTTTGAGTCTGTTTGATCACCACCAAGGGTCATTATGATTCTCTCTCACTCAACACCAAATCACTCAAGGATATCTCGATCACTATACTAAATTCTATCGAGACTTTTCGAAACCTTCGAATTATCGTACCGTCTTGTACAACACTCGACGGACACTTCTGTACATCGTAAATCAAGAACTGTGCGAAAAAAAAAAAAAAAAAAAAAAAAAAAAAAAAAAAAAAAAAAAAAAAAAAA